>JAOSBN010157373.1:0-22678 GCA_027563595.1 Erythroxylum suave | reverse complement strand
AACTACAAAGCATAAATCCTAACTCAGGAGTTCACAACAATGTAGTTAAATATGAACAAACTACTCCCCTTTGAAGCTCATTGAACTGAAGCCATTGCTACATCTTCAAGAGGAACCGGTGCTTGGCCAAGCATTGCTTCGAGAGAACTCATAACTAAAACCCCACCAAGAGCATCCATGGCAGCAACAACAGATAATGGATACAGAGATAGATAAAATGGAAAGAAAATGATGGATGACGGAGAAGTGGAAGGAAGAGTCGAGAATGAGTGAACTTCTCTTCCTTTTTTTTATTTTTTGTTGTCTCTTTCTATTTTGTATGCCGGCTACAACCTAATTTAGTAGGTTTTAAAATCAATGATGCCAGTTCAGGTCGCACAGTGTGTCATTTTTCCATAATTAGTCCGGGTTTTCGAAGGTTTGCTGCGGCGAACTTTTCCCAAAAGGTTTTCTTCTTAATTCTTTTGCCACGGCGAACTTTTCCTGAAAGTTCAGCCTAGATTCTTCGTCTTTCGTCACAGTGACAGATCCACTTCGCCGCGGCGGACTTCCTGTTGTGTTGTCTTCACTTCAGCCTTCTTTCATTCCATGTCTTCTTTTTGACTTCCTTTTCCTTGAGTCCCCTGCAATAAAAAGATGGTAGTTTGCAGTATCAATTGTTCTCATAATTAGTTCATTTAGTATTAATTTGTAGCAATTTTCACCTTCAAACTACATAAAATAAAAGCACACACTCAATAATCAATTTAAGCACAAAAGCTAGAGATAAGAGTCAAAAAGTGTAGCAAAAGCCATGAAAATGTAACCAATTTATGTTATAAACTTGGGCTCAATCAATGTGAATTTTAGTGTTAGAGAAATGAAATGATACGCAAAGTTGTGGATTGCCATGATCACGAATGGTGTTGAGTGCACCCATTGACATATTTTAGTTAAACACATTTTCTAAGTCTACCATTAGATTGCTAGATTTTTAAAGGTATTTAATGCTGATTGATCATGAGTAAAAGCTTGGAATGTTGACATCTTGCTATGATTTTTGAAAATAATTCATCTTTTCTTGTGATTATATAGTCTTGGAAAATATAGGAATTGAGTAAATGCTTTGTGTTTTTTAGCTTAATTTGGATGTTTTGCCCGAGGACGACCAAAAGCTAAGTGTAGGGGAAGCTAATATATGTCTAATTATTGATACTTTTAATTATTTACACTTAGTGATTAATATATGAAAATGCTTAAGATATTCACTTTAATTCATATATGATTTTAGGAACAATTTGGAAGAAAAAAAATTAAAGTAAGTCAAAAGCACTACATTTGGGATGTTTCCTGAATATTAATTTTCACTTGTCTTCGCAAAGGAAGAAGAAGAAAATTAAAATACAAGTAAAAAGAAACAAAATACCCATTTGACAAAAGTTAAATGAGCATAACAATAGTTGGAACATCAATACACCATGGCGCTATAGTGAGGAAGAGTTAAATGAATACACCGAGGAAGAGTTAGATGAATAATGAGTTGGGATGAAAAACTGCTAGACTTTATTCATCCGATCAATACACCATGGTGCTATAGTGAGAGAAGAGTAGAGAGCTAGTAGAGAAGAGAAGAAGAGTGAATAGTGCAGTGGGACAAATGTTTATTTGTCACTTTGATGAATAGTAGATAGGACTAGGATGTTTTGGAACTAAAAGAGAATCGTAGGGTTTTTGGTAGGGTTATAAGTATAGGGCTAAAACATTTTTCTAGGAAAGGCTTACGAAGGGCTAAATGTCCCGATGCGGGTTCGAAGGTAATATTGATGTCGACAACTTGGGTTTAGTGTATTTTCTTATTTTGTTGTTTCTTACTCTCATTAGAAATTGATTATGCTATCCTTTGTTAATTGATTTGGGTTTTGTGTATAGATAATCATATTTTCGTTATTGTTCAGTTATTTGTGTATGAACTTATTGGGTGTCGAATGATGATGATTTAATGCATTCATTGAATCATTTAATTGCATACCCATTGCTAGTATTTCGATATAATTCGTAATTGTTATATTGAAATTCATATATAATGACTAACGATTCACAACCATTAGAGATAATATGACATAGATTAAGTGACAAATCGTATGTAGTTGTTGCCTTGATTAATTGATTTTCCTAATTCTTAATCCTAGGACCTAATTAAATCTAGAGATCTTATCTTGGGTTATTCAGTGGTTAGGCTTAATTAATGATCCTATCTTAATTACAAAACCTAAGCGAAAACTCGAGTTAATTATTAAGCCATGATTAATAGTTGCTAGGAGAAGTTCGAGAACAACAAATCGTTGAAATATGCTTAATTAATGTATAGGCTAAGGTTGAACTAAAAAACCAAATCCCTATCGAAATCCATGCTTTTATCAATTTTCGTATGTTTTCTTTAACTTGTTTTTATTAGTCTAGTTTTATTTTATTTTCTTATTTCATAATCTAAAATGCCACCATTACTTAAACACCAGTTAATTTCATTTCATAAACTTTTCACAAACTCTCTACGAGATCGACCTAGGCTCACCACTGCTACAGTAATTGTCTAGTTATTTTATTTTGACTAACGTTATGACGCTCATGTCAAGTTCCAGTGTCTATTGTATTAGATTAAGACTCCAAATTTACTTCGAGATTTTGGGGAAGTTTATAGATAGCTTTGGGTAAGAGGTTGAACTTCAGTACAACATTTCATCCTTAAAAAAATGGACAAAGTGAGAGAACTATTAAAACTGATGAGGATTTACTCAGAGCTTGTGTTTTAGAGATCTTATTAGCTCTAATTGAATTTACATATAACAATCTTTATCACAGTAGTATCAGCATGTCACCATATGAGGCTAAGGATTATCGAAGGCCCATAATTGATTTAAGATACTGTTGATAAGGTTAAATTGATCAGTAGTAGAATTAAAGTAGCACAAGGTAGATAAAAGAGTTATGTGGATTGGCACTAAAGAGATATGGAGTAATTAGTAAGAGATTAGGTGTTTTTGAGGGTATCACCTTGGCGAGGAGTGTTAAGGTTTGGTAAAAAATGGTAAGTTAGGCCCTAGATACATTAGTTCATAGGAGATTATAGAGAGAGTTAGACCATTAGTTTACAAGTTAGCATTACCAATAGAGAGTTAGACCATTAGTTCATATTAGTATGCTTAGAAGATATTGTTCGGATCCAACATATGTGTTACCAACTCAAGAGGTTGAAATTACAAGTAAGCTGAGTTATGTTGAAAAATGGATTAAAATAATCGGATATTAGAATAAGCAATTGGAAACCAAGTGATCCCATTGATTAAAGTCCTTTGAGGAATCACTCGAGTGAAGAAGCCACATAAGAAACTGAGGAAAACATAAGGAAACAATACCCCCATCTATTTGATCAATCAACTAAGAATTTCAATGATGAAATTTCTTAAGGAGGAGAATTGTGATAACCCATTTTCCATACTAAGGGTCAGGATCTTAGACCACTGTACATGAGTAATAGTATTGGGAAATTATAAGGTGCATTGCATTCACATGCATATAATTAGGATACACATTTGAATTATGATTTTTTTATACATTGCAAAAATTGTTTATGCACTCAATTGATATATTCTAGGGTATGAAAGATTTAAAATGATCATGATATAAGATATGAATTATGAATTATTATGTCTTGAATTTTGGTCTAATGGTTTTTAATTATTAATTTAGAATTTAATTGTTACAATTGGGAGATTTATGAATTTAAGTGCATTTTCGGACTAGAAAAATGTCAAGTGGCGGGACATGTTGACAAATACCAGTAGAAATAAGTGACATATGGTAATAGAAATAAGTGACACGTGGCTTTAGGATTTAGTGAAATATGGCATAGAAAATTAGGTGATAAATGACGTGGAGATTGAGAGACAAATAAACTGGTTATTAAGTGACTTGTGGAATAATAAAAAAAGGACATATGGCAAATGCCGTGAAAAATGTCATGACATTCACCATGTAATGAATCTGTATGAAACTCACATACTAAAGGACCATTTTTTTCATTCACTTTTGCTAAATGCTCTTATTTTATTCTTCTTTCTTCTCTCCATTTACTACCTTCTCACTAACCCTTACCATGTTTAGTTTTTGTTAAAATCCTACACTTGCCACTCCAACAAAACTTTGTTATCTTCATCTTGTTACAAAAAAACCTAGCCTATCTACCTTTAAAGCTAATGATCATGTAAGCATGGAGAGCTAAGGTTATTTGAAGATTTGAAGAAGTTTTAGAGTTAAACAAGTAAGTAAAACATTAATCTTAATGGTTTCACTTTTAGAAACGAATTTGATGATAGTTTGAGATAGACTGATTTTGTGAAAATGATATTTGATGTGTGCTGAAAATTGATGAACAATGAGATACATTCATGTTCTATTTTTGTGTAAATCATGAATAATAACTTATAATTTGTAGTATGGATCCTTTTGAGTTAGAATGGAGGTAAAAATGATGAGGAATTGAGGTATATTTGATGAACTATGAAGAAGTGTTAGATATAGTATGCAGTGGTTAAAATCTAGAAAAACATTGAAGGAGTTGGCTGGAAATTTTTAGATGGCATAACTCATAATCCTAGGAAGGCCTCCACGATTGTAGGAAAAGCCTCATACGTGAAATATTCTCTTTTGAAAGATTATCGAACCAAATAATGATACGTTGCAATACTTTGGACTATTTAGACTTGATTGAGGTTTAAAATGAACCTAGTTTGATGCTTGAATAAGATGATGAAGTGGTTGATATGTTTAGGTTTTTAATTGAATGTATAAATTAAGGATGGATTATTGATATCAATGTGTTTAAAATTTTGGAGAATTAGGAATGATATAGGAATTAAAGTGTTACTAATAATGCAATGGTGATCTAAAGGAATGAGTAACATGTATAAGTTATGAATAAATGAAAATTTGGATATTATATGATTGTATAATGCTATAAAAGGATTGGTGAATGGATGAATGATGATATTAAAATAAGCAAGTATTCTTGAGGTAAACCTAAGTGTAAACTAGTTATACCTAAGTTATAATGTTTGAATGATCAAGACTTGTGATTAAGGACACGTACCTAGGAAAGTCAAATTGAGCATGCATTATACGTGACACATATACATATGTGTACGATTGAATATTTATGTGATCGAGCAATTTAGTAATGTGTAAAAATTTGTGTATTGTAAGTTTTAAACACAAAATTTGAATGCCAACCTCTAGACATTTCTGGTTTGTCAAGGCAATAGCTAATCTAGAGTGTGTTGTGAGTTAACCTGGATGTTTCTCACTAGGATTGATTTGTATACGCTTAAATTTCAATTACTGAACTATTATTGACGTGAATGTGATAATTCCAGACATTGATGGTCTGAGGAGTTTGATAATTGAGATTGCATTGCAAGTGTTCCTCATTGAATGTGAATCAGGAAAAATATGTGTACTCAACAAATGAATACTAGACTTAGATATGATGAATACGTGAAAATGAACATGTGAAATGAATGAAAGTGATTGATTGCATATAATAAGAAAATATGCATTTTATCATATCGTTATGCATGATCAGATAAAGGAGTTGTGACCGGAGTGACTAATGAAATAGAGCTTAAAGCTCATAAATGCATATAAAGAGCCACAGGCTCAATATATGAATGAGACTAGTATCCAAAATGGGTACGAAATAGTTATTAACGAGCCTTGCATCCACAGCAAATACAAGACAGAAAAAAGGCACTCAGTCACAACAAAGTAACAATAAAAGTGTAGTCACATCTGCATTTGCATATACAAATTGATATGTGTTATATATATGATTGAAATTAATTAATTGTAATGTTTTGAAATGGAAATGTGAGATAGTTTATGCCAATTGTATTTATTGAATCATGATGATATGTGAAGTAATAATTCAATATTTGATGATATGAATTATTTATGAATTATTCTTGTTCTTAATATGAGTGAGCACATTAAGGGTAATTCACTCACTAAGTTCACAAAATTCATTAAAATTGCAAATGCTGATTTTAAGGTACGAGGACGACTTAGCTCTTAAGGCAAACTGGTAGAAGTCTAGTTTTGTCCATTTTGGAAGTCACGAATGGCTCAAAGGTCTGGTCATCTGATACTGAGGAGCTTAGATACAATACTTTTGTATAATTCCTCATTCATGTAGAATATTATAAAAGAGCAGTAAACTCTATAATGTTTCTAATGATGTAAATATATGTATTATGTAGTGAAATGCTACAATGTCAAATATGTTTTATAAGTGAAATGGAAAATTTGGTCTTTTGAATATTTATGTTATATTTGTGGTGCCAAAATAAGTGAATGTGACTACTCTAAGATGTCACTTTCATAGGGTATGTTCTTGAATATCCGATGGATGTTCGAACATGTACTCTATGGAGGTGGGGTGTTACAATAATAGTTCAATAATTGAAATTTTAATAGAAACAAATCATTCAAAGTGAGAAAACATCTAGGTTGACTCACAGTATGCTCTATATTAGCTATTTCCTTGATGAATCGGCAATGTCTAGATGCTGATGTTCAACTTGTGCATCTAAATTCATGCACTACACATACATTTTACACATTACTAAATTGCTCAATCGTATCAATATGCAATCATATGCATATATATATATGTGTCATCTTCTACGCATGCTTAATTGACTATTCCAAGGTACGTATCCTTAGTCAGAAGTCTTGATCATTCAAACATTATAACTTCTATTTGTCTAGTTTACACTTTGGTTTATACCTTAAGTAAGCTTAATTATTCTAAATTCATCAATCATACATTCACCAATCATTTTCTAACATTACAAAAATCACACAATATCTTAATTCTCATCCATTCGTACCTGATACACCTTACTCATATCCTTTGGATCACAATTGCATTCATAAGAACATCTTTATTCAAGCACCACTTATATATTTCCAGATTTTGGTACATTGATATGAAACAATATTTTCCTTAAGTTATAACATCAATTATCAACCCAATATTATCAAACCTTTAACCAATTAATACAACATCAAATAAGGTTCATTTCAAGCCTCAATCAAGTCTAAATGTACCAAGGTAAAGTAACTTATCATTAGTTGGTTCATCAATCACATAAAAGATAAAATTTCAATTTCAATGCATTTCCCAAGTTCATGGGAAGGTGTGTTATCCGAAAATTCATCATCTATTTCTCTTCAAAATTTTCCAAATTTTAACTCTGACATACTAAATCCAAAACATATTCGTCGTATTTCATTATTTAGACTTCAATTCTTTATCAAATCCACCTCAATCTCAACACAAAATAATCTATACTACAACTCATAAACTATTATTTATCATCGACACAAAAATAGAACATAAGTGTATCCATTGCTTCATCAAACTCTAACACTCCTTTTCACTATCAATCCATCATTAAACAATCATCATAAATGCTTCTATTAATACAACCATGAAGAACATTATTTTACTTATTTGTTTAACTCCAAAGCTTCTTCAAATTATGAGTTAACCTAACTCTCCAAGCTTGCACGATCAACACCATTTAAGGTCAAATAGATTGGGTTTTAATCAACACGGTGAGGACAATGAAATATTTGGAGTGGAAAAGTGAAGGATGTTAGCAACTCAAAGTCATGAGTGTGAGGGTGAGAGTGTTGTGAATGAGAGAAGAAAGAAGAAGAAGATAACCTGTAGTAAAAAGTAGAAATGAAAGATGGTCTTTCAAGTTTGTATAACGCGTGGGTTTAAGTGTATGTAACATATGATAGATGTGCGGCAAGTGTTATGATGCTTGTCATGTAAAGACACTTGCCACATATCTTCCACTTATGGTACCAAATGTCTGTTTATTATTAGTCAGTTTGTCTCTCAATCTCCATGTCATGTGTCACCTAATTATCTAAGCCATTTGTCACTTATTTTTATTACCATGTGTTAATTTTTCTTGCCACTTGACATTTTTCCTAGTCCAAAAACACATATTAATTCATAAATCTCCCAATTGTAACAAGTAATTTCCTAATTAATAATTGAAAACCATCAAATCAAAATTCAAGGCATAATAATTCACAATTCACATCATGTTCATTTTAAATCTTTTATACCCCGGGATATGTCAATTGAGTGGATAAACAATCTTTGCAATGTGTATAAAATCATAATTTATGTGTGTATGCTAATATTATGCATGTTAATGTAATGCACCTTATAAATTCTCAATGATATTTCTCATATTCAGTGGTCTAGGATCCTATTTCCTAAGCCTTAATATGGAAAACAAGCTATTACACTCATCCTTCAGATTTGAGATGAACAAGTGAAATTCAACATAAATAACTTATAAAACAATCTAAAGGAGGGTAGCTCACTTATAAGAATTGATGAAGTATAATATTTAAAGGAAAGAGATAAAGAAGAATAGATGACAGTAGAGATTAGGTTTGAAGAATATGAGGAAGTCTCTGTTCAAGAAGTTAATGAAGAAGAGAATGATGAACAGATGGCAGTGGAGATAAAGGTTGAAGAAGATACAAATATCTCTATTCACGAAGTGGAAGAAGAAGAGGAGATGAAGGTGACTGAGGAAGAAAGAGAATCGTTCACCTTCTTAAATTTGATTGATGATTCAGGGAGTTATGTTATTCCCTAGTTTATTGACAATTTGTTACTTAAAAGGGAATTATTGAACTTAGTTTTCTTGATTTGATTAATTTTTTCCTTTTGATTATATTGCAATTTGTAGCTTATTTATAGGTTACTAAACTGAAACTGATTGACAACAGTGGAAGCAAGCCACTCATAATTAACCCAGGTTAAGTGTGGAAGGAAGAACACGTCGAGCTAAAGATGTTAACTAAGCGCTATTTATGAGGCAACACAAGAACTAGAATGAGTTTTTCTAGCTTTATTTTATTTTATTGGTATTTTGTTATTTTTATTTTTATTTTGTCAGTAAAGAATTATTGGAATTTCATGGCTGAAAGTATCTCCACCTTCTATCACCAACACCATCACCACCTCAATCTCCTAGTTTTGTGCTTTTAACCTTTCATTTTTTTCTCTTTTCATTTTTATTTTTATTTATTATTTTTTTCACATTGATGACAATGCATTGTCTAAGTGTGGGGAAGATTTTCCATTGGCATGTCATGAGTGTTATGTTAGCATAAAATATTATTAGTTTTTGAATAGGTAGACATTATGAGAACATATGTTGCGTATGTGTGAATTTTGTGAATGTGTCAATGGAAATAAGTTGATGGAAGTGTTATAGCTTTGAACATAGACATTGAATTTGTAAAGGCATATCAGCTTGTGCACTTTATGTTTTAAGTATCTTTGGTTAAATATGCATGTTGATTAGGATATGATGTCAATTTGTTCATCTTAGGAAAATTTTTACATACATTTATAGTTATAAGCCAATTGAGTATGCTACTAACATTAGTAGTCTTTCATGAGGGTGATTGACTAAAACAAATGATGTAGGCTATGTGAAATGAAAAAAATTATATATGTTTATTAAATGAATAACTATTCCACTAGTCCTTTTGAAACAAATATTGGGCTATGAATCGAGCTAGTAACAAGTTGAGATTGTCATATAGCTGAGTAACTGGAGGCATTTATGAGAAAATGTTTGTTTTTCCATCAAAAAGCTAGAATGACATTCCAAACAAGCAAATTAATAAAACATGGCCTAGTGGAGCAGCCAAGGGACATTCATGACAAGGTGTTTGCTTCGTGTCAAAAGAATAGGTTAACATTAAAGAAATTTTTTTTAAAAGTGGTATTTTGATAAATAAATCCTACTTATCTTTGAAAATAGAAAAAGTTTTCAAGAAAGCATACTTAGTGGTAGTTGCATTTTTGGTTAATTATTAATTATCAATGTGTGTATACAAGTGCTTTACATGAATGAGTATGATGTTAATGCCTTAATAGTATGTATATTCAATCTAGAGTGCTTAACCATAAATTGCATAGGTTAATATGTTAAAACAACTTGAATGATTTTTGTTTGAGGTTAAATTGGTTTCTTCAAGTTAGATGTCATTGTATCATCAGTGCATGTTTCATGAATGTATGTGCTATTGTTGGTTTGTTTAAATTTGAGTTTGCCTTTTTTTTTTTTATTACAGACATGAAAAAATTAAAGTGTAGATGTTGATATGTCTAAATTATACTATTTTTTGATAGATGTTTAAGTGTGCTTTTGAGTATTTCTTAGATGATGATCATGTATGTATGCTTAGAATTATGTTATTGTTAGTGTTTGTTTCTATTTTAAGTGTTTGCATGATTTAGAGCATGATTGGAACCTTAATTTAATATTTCAAGAGGTTTTTTTTGTGTGTTTGAGTGAATGGAAACATGAAATTGAAGAAAAGAGAAGAATTGCAAGTATGGAAGATAGCCATGACCGTGACAGAGAGCAGACAACTATCCAACGAATTTTAGCTTTTCCAGCACACGATTTTTTTTGTAATTTTAACATTTTGAGGTTATTTTTGGAACCAAATTAAGTGGGTAAACCCTATAAAGAACCCTAGAAACCTTAAAAAATATTTAAGAACATAAAAAACTCAAAAGGAGCAGCCAAAATCTTTCAAAGTGTGAGAACAAGAAGTAGGAGCAAGAAGAGCAATCCAAAAATTCCAGATTTTAAGTTTGAGTTCAAATCAAGTTCTTTCTTTCTTTCCTTTGTTTATTTTGTTGAATTTGTTAGGAAACTGGGATTTGAATATGTTATTCACGTTTAGGATGCTCTAATTTTCATATTTGGATTTTTTCTAGAGTTATTTTGTAACTTGATTGTTGTTGATTTCAATTCAATTTTCTAGTGTCGTGTTGTTTGGGTATGCTAATTCTTCGATAATAAATAGAGAGAGTGATTCAAAAGCAATCCGATTAGGCTGGGTAAAGAGAGTTAGTGACCTAATAATTCTCTCAAATATCTAATTGGTAATCATACAAAGAGATACCTTGTGTGAAAACCCAATTATTCAATAGATTACCAAAGAATTAGTTAAAAACATTTGGCAGATTTTGTGAATCGAGAGGTTGCAAAATGTGCAATTTCATAATCAATTAGGGATAATTGATTAGGCCTTAAGAAAGTGTAGTCATGCCTTAGAAGATCTAGTATCAACTCATAATTGAATCAATAGCAGTTATAGAGCAAAATAACAATAGAATGAATCCTAAGCTTCATTCTTGATTTTCCTCACATATTTGTGGTAGTTCATTTGTCATTTGATTATTTTCTTGATTTAATTGTTTGAATTTTCTGTTATTATTTCTTTTTAATCATCTTTTATGTCCTTATACAAACTTATTTTTATTAGGTTTTAACTATTTCCTCGTAAGATCGACACCTTTGATACTACTAGTTATGATCCGTATACCCACAGATATAAGGGCTTTTACATTAGATAAAACTTACTCAGCAATTAACAATTTTCACTTGCTAACATAAACAATTATAATGATAGCACCAAATATAAGAAAGCAATGAGCGACAGTCTCAGAGCTCCAAAACTGTTGATAAGAGTCAAACATATCTTAATTCAGTTGGTGGTAGGGACCATCATGGAAGAATTTTTGGCTTAGGTCTAGTATAAAAGTAACTGATAGATGATCCGCATCCAATGAGAGATTTGTTCAACTTAAGAGCATAGTGGCAATCCTGGCAACTCAATTGTGACAGTCGATAAAGTATAAAACCTAGATCCGTAATGAGATGGATAAGTTGAAGGGAAGGGAAAGCACCTCATCGTAGCAGTCACATTATCCGCCTTCACCAACTACATAGCTTAGATTATAATGTTTTCAATATTTAACTGATTGTATATAATGTTTTGCTACTCTCAAATTTTTTTATGAATTCTTAATCCATAGTTATTTCCAAGATACTTATTGTTATACATTAAAATTTTTATATTATATAACAAATCAGCATAATTTTTACATTATATTATGAATTAGATTATATTATTTAAAGAAACCAAATGTATAAAAAATCAATAGATTATCAAGAAAAAATTTAGGTAGGAAGTGAAAATTGTTAGATCCATTGGTAAATTTCCTGATAGAGTTATAATATTATGTAGTAAATTACCAACTGTAGGTAAATTACCAATGAAATGATTTATTCCATAGGTACATTACCGATGGAACAAAAAATGTCGTCAATGTTTTGCTACTCCTAAGTTTTTTTATGAATTTTTAATTCATAGTCATTTCCAAGATACTTATTGTTGTACATTAAAATTTTTATATTATATAACAAATCAGCATAATTTTTACATTATATTATGAATTAAGATTATATTATTTAAAGAAACTAAATGTAAAAAAAAAGATTATCAATAAAAAATTTGGGTAGGAAGTGAAAATTGTTAACTCCGTAGGTAAATTTCTTGATAGAGTTACAATATTCTGTAATAAATTACCAACTATAGGTAAATTACCGATGACATGATGTATTCCATAGGTACACTACCAATGGAACAAAACATACCGTCGGTAAATTTACTGATGAATATTGCTTTTCCAATGCTAAAATTACCTACGAAAACTATAATTTCATGAGTAAAATTTCCCAACGGATATTTAATTTCTGTTGGGAACTTAACCAATGGGATTACTTTTTTTGTCAGGAGACTTAGCTATAGAATTTGTAATTCCATTGGGAACTTTATCGATGGAATACTATAATTTTATCAGTATATTTCCCGACAAAAACTATAATTATGTTGGGACATTTTACCTACGACCATTTCTACTAGACTCTTTCCATCGGAAATTTTTGTCACCAAATTTGTTTCTCGACAAAAAATCTACATTTTCTTTAAGGAATTTCCATTGCTAAAACTAATTTTTCTTATAGTGAAAGAAGCTTCTATTGGGAGGAAAGCAATTCTTTACTTTTATCTACTTTATTTTCCTTTTAAAATGGGATTCTTCATTACTAGATATTTTTAATTTAGTTTTGCATGTTTATTGTGTTTTAATTTATATATTTTTTACTTCATATTTTTTTTTATTGTTTGTTTATTTTTTGTATAGGTTCTTGATCATGATAACAAAAATTCAAACAAAAGAAAGCAACATTAAAAAATAAATCCTAAAGAAGCTTTCTTAATCTTAGTAGCTTCATCTTTCTCCATATTTTATGTAATTTTTAAACATGAATTAAGTATAGTGTACAACTCAAATATGAGGGAGTGTGCATTGAGCTTAGCAATGAATATTTATGGAGATTAGGGACTGATGTATTTAAAAAGTTGAGGAAATTGAGTTTGTCTATATCAAATGGTGTTTTTATGTGAATTTATTGCATCAGAATTACATATATGAACATTGATGAGGAGTTTATTCAAAACTTCATTGAATAGTCTTGAGAATGACACTCAAATCAAATGATGAGCTGAATCTATAATGTTGACTTATTTTAAGTCCTTTTATTTTATGTTTATGAGTGGCTAATTAGTCTATTATGATTGTTAACTAGTAAAAGAATGCATAAAAAAGAGAGAACATATGATTCTACTCCATTAATTTTGATATAACTAATAAGTCGAAGATATCAGTAATGCTAGTAACTAGCTATCATTGAGACTTAAATGACTAATTGGGTTATTTATGACAAGGTGCTTACCCTTGTATAAAAATTTTGGATGATGTTTCGGTCAATCTAATCATGCTCTTTGTAGGATTAAAAAAAAGCTTTTAATTAAAGCATAATTTGTATATAAGCTGGAGTTATTTAAATTGGATTAAATTTGAAGGATTATTTAGTTAGGTTGAAGTTGAATTATAAGTTGGAGTATTGCCTAGAGATTTATATGGTTTATAAATGGGAAGATTGAACTAATAATGGTGATACTTAGCCTCTTTGATTAAATTGTTAAACTTTTCTACAAGCTAATTTACCTAAGCTAATACCTTTTAAGATAGATTTAGTTGAGAACAATCAAAAACTTAAGTATGAGGGTATTATAAGCATGAAAATATATCTACATTTCGATATTTTTTTCGTCGATTGCATATATATATTACGATGATTTGAATGGTTTGGTTAATATTTAAGGTCATTATTGAAGATGTTTCTTAGGGGTGAGATTTATCACAACTTAGAGAGGATTAAAAGTATTAAAAAAGGAAAATAAAAAATTTTACTTAAAAACAATCAAACCCATGCCCATATACCAGTTCGTGTCCATTATGGAGCAAGTATAAGAAGAGATATGGGCTAGAACTTGTTATGGGGAGAGACCATATGGCATTACATAAAATTTAGAGAGGAACCAGCCATAACTATACGACATACCGTGTTCCAAATATAACAAAAATAAATAGATCTATGATTTAGATACATACTATGGTAGAGGATGTGTATCATCCCTAAAGGAAATAAGAAGTTCTATGACCTAAGTTTTGTGTTTGCTAGCCCCTGTGTCTCCTATAGGAAGATTTATAAGACATCATAAGTATTACATAGAAAATTTGTCATAATTTTCTCATCAAGACTCTAATTGAGGTTATTTAAGAGGATATGTAAAGCTAAAAGAGAGATCTACAACTTTTACATTTTGAGTTTTGTTAGTTCTTGAGAGCTAAAGTTTAGGCAATGATTATACACTAGACTATTTCTTTATAAAGAGGCAAATTATAAATAGGAAAAAAACCTAATTGAGGAAACCTATGGCTAGCCACTATGAGAGGGGAAAAAACTTAATAGAAGAATACAAACAAAAATTTCAAGATAAAAAAGCTTAAATTATCCTAATGAATCAAAGATTGCATCAAAATATTAAGAGAAACAGTAGAAATTTCTCCATTTTCTTTTCTTTTATTTGTTTATTGTGTTTTTTTTGGTTTATAAGTGGCTGAATGTTTCATATATCTATATAAAAGGGAACACTAGTGATCATTCTTTTATAGATTTATTTATTTTGATTTATGAATTATGATTTATCTACAAGCTATCTTTTGTCAATCTTCATATAAGATTTAATTATTCTAACGTTAAAATCTAGGTATAACTTACCTATGGATGACTCAAGAGATTCCACTAGTGAGTGGATCTGGGCTTAGGTAGAGGGGGTAAATAGGGTTCCTGAGAGAGACCTACGAGATCTTCTTAGTGTTAGAGTAAAACCTTTCCTAGGATTTCACAATTTTGAATAGATTCAAAAGATTGCTAGTTTGGCTGATATATGGGTTAACCAACTAGAAAGTAGATCATTGTTGCTCAAGAAAGTATAATTTAAGGGCTTAGAAAATCTTATTAGTTTGTAGGATACATAAATCCATTATATTTTATTTAAATTTTGACATATAAGACGATACTAGTAGAATGTTTTATATAAATAGCATTTTTGTTTGCTTTTTTCACTTAATTACATACTTCATTCCTTCACTAGTTATTGTTTACTCTTTACTCTACCAAGTATAGTTTTTGTTTTATTTTCCTACCATCAAAACCTTAATTTTATCAATTGACTATGTAATACTAAGAGGGGTTATTAATACCTACTACTTCCTCATAGGAGCAATACTATGTTCACTATAGTATTATTATCAAATGATAGGTTCACTTACCTTAAGCTGTGAACAATATTTTATGATAGAGAAAATTTAAGTGGTAGAAAATGAACGTAAAAATATATGACCTTGATAATATCATAAAATTCATTTGCATTGTAATTCTCATGAAATTTAGGAGTATAAAAATGAATATTCTAAAAAAATAAATCAAACCTTAAGGAAGAGGTTCACTCACTACTGCAATAGTTTTAACTCAAATATCTTAAAACATCATAATTTTAGCATAATCATCAAAATGTCTATTTTGGAGAGAAATCAAACTCTAGTTTGCAAGAACTCATGTATAACAATCAAATCTATCAAACACACTTAATTCTAACAATATATTATAGAATTTAGCAATATCAAACAACAATCTAAAAATAGTCAAACAAAACTTGTGTGAGGCAACATTTTAAGTTTGAAAATTTATGATTTGATGGAATCAAATACCTTTGGAATATTTTTTAATGTTAGTTGATGAAATTTAAGATTAATATTGAATGTTTATAAAGCGTAGGATCAATTAATTATGGTAATACCACTTAAGAAGAAGCAAATTTTAGTAAAAATGAATATTACTTTAGGTTGTTTTCACTGCTAAATACTATTCACTATTTTGAGGATAATTTATTATAGAAAAATTAGGTTAAGATAATTCAAGAAGTTACAAAAATCTATGAGGAATATGTACATTTCATAAGAAGAAATCAAAAGGAGATATCAGATTAAAATATGAGAATTTAGTGAAAAAATAGCGTGGATTGATATATTGTCACCACCAAATATTGTTTGGTATTTTTGACATAATATTTCATAGAAATACTTTATTGAAATCATTTTAAAGGCTATAGAAAAAAAGATTTGTATATAATTTATAAAAAGATATTTAGGGTTGTTTCAAGTTTAACAATTGAATAATAGACCTTATCAGTCAAGTATGTTAAAACAGAGTACGATTATGTATTGAGAATTTTTAGGGATAATGGGCAATACATTAATCGATTAGTTCTCTTAAGACACCTTATTGATTGAACAATGTCTTTTACTAGTCATCACTTTTAATTAAAACAAACCTAAAAATGGACATAATGACAACAAGGATGGATAGAGAGACTTATTAGATGGAAAAGAGAGTTTTATATAGTGTAATACATAAGCATTCATAAGATTTGGGTAAAGTTTGCATCTTTCCAGTTTCAAAAAGTGATTTAAGGTACCTTTCATGTGATAGTTTGTAGTATATATCAATTGTTGCTTTTTAGGATTATTATTTATAACTTATGTATATTGAATGAAATATTGGGTGTTAATAAACTATTTTCAAAGTTTCATTTTCAATTTTATATAGATTAGTGAGGAGACAAAATTTGGGTTATTTATAGAGTTTTACTACTTATAAATTATAAGGATTGGTTTTATATGAATTATATGCACTTTATATAATTTTTGCATATATAGAGATTAATAAGAATATGATTTTGTGACTTTGGATATTGAAGAACAAATGTAAATAATTCAGAATTAAGTTTTAGATATATATTTGTGGTTTGGTGCCTCATATACAAGTATGTTGAGTGTGTTTTATAAATGAATCTTTCCATTATATGTTTTGAGCCTATAAAAGGGATGTTGATGTGCAAGCATATGAGTCATGGTAAGGAATTTGGCTGGTTGGAGCGTATAGTCAATGTTCGAACAAGAAGAGTAGTATTCCATTTCCTAGGGTAAAGTAGAAAACATTAAAACGGGCATATACCATTTTGTTATTAAAGAATGTTATATGGGGCTAGATCTTAGCATGTCCATGTTTGATAGTTGATATAAATTAGCTAGTGCTTGCTCTAGACATATACAAGAACTTTTACATTCTTATAACTTCTTTATTTTTATAGTTATTCTATAGAAATTGGTTAGGATAATTAGGCACAGTTGTGGACTTTTTGGTGTATAGAATAAACCATGTATAGCTTTATATTTGTTTTATAATAATTTTATCTAGTTTTTTGTAAGTTAAACAATTTTATAACTTAAAAAATAAAAACTATTAATAAGTTAAAAGGTTTTTAGTATAAACATATGATAAGAGTTAAAAATTACAAAAACTTTACTATTATCATAACCACTCGATTTTAACACCATTACCAGTTACCACATAATTATAAGGTTGAAGTCACTACCTCTAATCCTAAGCTTACTTACAAGCCTAAGGTAGATTGTATAATGTTATCCAGATATCAGGGTGCCAATTTAACCCTATATGTGCTCATAACTTAACCTGTTCATGCATTCTATCCATCTAGTTACTATTCAATTAGCAAGATGTTTTTAAGTCTACAATGTCATAATTAATTAATTCATTCATCATAATAGTTTAGTTTAATCCTATCATATTCCCTACATAATTTCAAATCCTACTTAAACAATATAGTAATAATTTTAGTTTTCAAGTTCACAACCACACTAATGCCCCCAATGTCTAAATTGACATCGAAAGACATAATATTCCAAATACTTGAGAAAAATCAGATTAATTAGACAACTTTGTTAACCTTGCCTAGACCTCACTCATTCTCACTATTGCTACTTCTAACTAATTGACCCAATAACCTTTTTCCTTTTTTTCTATGGGAGGAGAAAAATAATGAAAACATGAGTATTACACTCAGTGAGGGAAAAACATTTTTAACTCGTGAGTGGTCATGCGTCAAGAAAATCTTTTTTATTTTGAAAAATCATTTCAGTTTATAGAAATAAATTAGCAAGTTCGTCTTCCTATGTTCATACACACCTATGCCTACTAATGTATCAAAAATAGTCCACTATAAGCATCATCAACATCAAGGCATAAGTTTAATTGTTGCATTTCACATCAAGGTTTAACCAAGACATCTATTATTTAATTAAGCATCATCATTTTCATTGAAGTACAACTTCATCAATTACCATAATCATAACTACTTAACAAGATATCAATTCCTTAAAAAATCAATACTATAACAACCATAAAGCACCATATAGCTGAAATTCATTACACATTCCTTTGTTAAATTTTTTATTAATTTCCAATGATTCTTTAACTTAAGGATCTTTATTTTGCTACTAAGTCGTCTCACTTAGCCCTTTTGCCTAAACTAGCTCATTTAGATCTTTGTTTAAGAAATTTTTTCCTAAGTTACCTTACTTAGGTCTTTTGCCTAAGCTACCAAACTTAGGTTTTTGTTTAAGGAAAATTTGCCTAAATTTGCCTAAGTCAGCTCACTTAGGTCATTGTTTAAGATATTTTGCCTAAGTTAACTTACTTAATCTTTTGCCTAAGTTACCTTAATAAGGCCTTTGCTTAAGAAAATTGGATTAAGTCATCTTACTTAGGTCTTTATTTAAGAAAAATTTCCTTAGTCACCTTACTTAGGTCTTTTACCTAAACCACCTCATTTAGGTATTTGTTTAAGAAAAATTGCCTAATTCATCTCACTTGAGTCTTTCATTCATTTTATTTAATCAATCCACTTATTATAAATTTTTTATAGAAGGCACTTCACTTCACTAGATATTTTCAAACTAACTACTAATTTCCACTCTAACAAAAAGTTCAAGGCACATACCATAAAATTTCAACACAATCTAATAATTAAGAAAATATTCATATATAAAAACATTGACAACATAACAAATTTCTCACTGACAACATAACAATTTCTTATAAGTATTCACGTATTTTCTATACCATCCATTTCAAGTAACTCTCTTAATTCACATAAGCAATATTTGTATGGGATATTCACAATGACTTACCATAATCATAAAATTACTTATAGAGCAAAAAATTCTTAACAAGCATAGCTTGAAAATAATTTAGATTTAATTAAACCAAAAAAATTTCATACTTATAACACACACACACGCGCGCGCGCGCATGCACGCACACATATATACAATTCTCATGTTGTACATCTTTCCAAATTTAGTTCCTACAGTCCCTAAAATTAGCTCCCATCAACAAAACATATTTGATAATATGGAAACCTGAAAAGCCTATAATAAAACAACTATATCTTCTAAACTATTACGAACTTTTCCAAAAAATTTTACAAAATATTACCCAAATTCTAAACTAGCAAATTTTGATGTTTTAACTAACTTCTGAATTAGTTCTCTAGGCACACTAATCATTATTATATTATTAGACTCAACTTTAGTCCTGCTAGATAGACTTACTTTGGAAATTCACTAATTATTCCAGGGTCAAGAGTTATTAATTCAACTATATCTCTTAACTTGTAAAACATAGTCACTTGTTCTTTTAAAGAATAAACTAAAAAATTATATCGACAACCTTTATGACTTACACATCATCAAATAAACAACTCTTGACCTTAAAATAATTAGAGCAAAATAGCTCAATGATTTATGTCCAAAACAGAAAAACTACTCTTAGTAACTTATATATCACAAACTTTCACAAACCACCCTTTTATAACCAACTAGAATGCATATAAAAAACCATGAAATGTTAGTATTTTGAATAAAATTTTACTAAAAGTCATCACACAAATTTTTTGCTGGAGAGGGTTTTAGGAAGGGATGAAATCCCACTGACCTACTATTGGAAATTAGGTCTTCTTCTTTCTCTTAACCCCTTCCTTTTTTCTTCCTTCATTCCCTCTGCCTTTACTTCTCTCAAGGTGTCATCGTCTTTTGTCCCAAATTCCCTTATATTTTTAGCTATTAAATTCCAAATGAAATATTGTCATTAAAGTTTCATCCATACCTATTATATGAAATTCCAGCTATGCCCTTAATAAACATCTCTTTACCTATTTCTTCCTTTTGTCTTCAATTATTTATAAACTTTTTATTTTTATTTTTATAATATATTTTCACATATTTTATCACTTATAGGAAAATCAATCACCTCAAAATAATTTTCCTACAATAATTGCAATTTATTCACCTCTAACATAATTTCTCTAATTTATTCACTAATATCATTTATTCTTAATCTTTTCTCCAAAGTTTTAGGTCACCAAATTTACACTAATTATTCAAAAGATATTTCCTCTTTGAACTAATTATATAAAAATTAAAAATCCTTATTCTAAGCTATAAAATGAATAATACATAAAAATTTATGTTTAAGAATAAAAATAATAGGAAAGGGTACACTTTATAAAAAAATATAAATTAATGGGACTAAATAGTGATTGAGAAAACTAAATGAAAATTTGGGGAGTAATATTGTCTCTTAACCATTTGACATAGTTAAAATAAAAAATAAGTGGGTAACTTTTTTTCTTTTAGCCTTATATAGTGTACATGGATCTTAGATATTAAAAAAACTTAACTTGCCCTTTGTAGTCACTCCATATTTAATGGTTATCTATATTGGCAAAGATGTTTATGGGTCTAAGTCCTTGTTCCAAATTAACTTATAGTAGCTCACTTTATCACTAACTACTCTGAATAATTCCCTATAAGATTTGTTAGTGAATTTACAAATATAATGTCAAAGACATGAGTAGTTGTCCTCCCTCCATTCATTCAAATTATAATTAGGTATTTCTTTGATAAGTTTATGTGTTTAATTGCTCCATTAGTTCCCTTTATCCATTCCTTCACTTTAGCATTCTTAAGGAACTTACTTAACATTAAACTAGAATAATGGATTAGCGTAAGGGCCCTCATTGCTCTAGTTTCCATGGTGTAAAGAAGCTCTTTTTTAATCCTTTATTTTTCACATTAATGAATATGATAATAACTCTCCTAGTTTGGCTAGTTATGAGAAAAAAACTAAGAGAATTTTGGATGAAGTTGCATTTTATATAAGCACATACCTCCAAGGAAGTAAATATAAATCCATCTAACCATAGAGTATCCTTACTTTCTAGTAGCAAACTTAACCTTTTTACAATTAAAGCCTTGTTTCTTATATTAACAAGGGTGATTCCATGATCTCCTTCTTTTATTAGTTTACAATCCTCCTTCCAACTTACTTTATCCACAAATTTTTCCTCTCTCCTCCCTTCATAAAAATGTTCTCATCATTCTTTTAATTGATTTGATTAAGAATTTAGAGAGGAACATATACGCAAACTAGTATATATATGGGGAGCATAAAACAAACTTTATCAATAACATTTTACCAATATAAGATAGATCTTTAATACACTAATTACTTAGCCTTCTTTACATATTCTATATTTATGAATTCAATCTCTATACTGAATTCATTTATAGAAATAGACAATATAAGGTAGGTAAATAGGGGTCTTTAATTTGAAACCTTGAGATTCTTAATAATCATTCAATAACATTCAATGCACTCAAGGAGATAAAGTTGGGACCTCTCCCTCGTGAGACATGTGTCCGACGTCCTAAGTGACATCTAGACACACATCCCACAAAGGTGGAGTGCCCTCACCAGGACAATCCGCAACTTGAAATTTCATCTTTATCTCTTCAGTACACTTTGTCTCTTAATTTGTACTTGCAACTTAAATCCCCAACTACTTCTTAATCCTTGATAACAAACTCTTTTTGAATCCCATTAATTAGTGAATTTTGTGATTTACTTTCAACTAAGTAACTGTTCAATCATATTGGTTTAACCCCTTCTTTGTATTGTCTAGGGTTGGCCCATGGTCTGTGTCTCCTTTCATCTGTCTTGCCTATCGTCTACCTTTGACTTTCTTACTGTCTGTGTTTTATCATTTGTGTTCCATTATCTATGTCATATCGTCTGGGTTCTATCATCTGTGGCTTTATTTCTTATCGTCTGTGTTTCACTTCTTATCGTCTACGTTCTATCATCTGTGTTCCATCGTCTGGGTTATATCATCTATGGTTGACTTTCTTATCATCTGTGTTTGACTTCCTACCGTCTGGGTTATATCGTCAGTGGTTGACTTTCTTATCGTCTGTGTTTGACTTCCTATTGTTTGTGTTCTATTGTCTACGGTTGACTTTTATCATCTGTCTTTCACTTGCGTCTGTCTCTGACGTCATCAC
>JAOSBN010157353.1:0-22683 GCA_027563595.1 Erythroxylum suave | reverse complement strand
AGTTTAATTTTGTTAGTTCTCCAAAGAACCAAAACCCCCTTCCTAACCAATTTAGTTGCATTTCATGACATTTAGGCCAGCTTAGATCCATTGCATTAGGTTGCAATTAAGTGAGATGACTCAAGGTTGCATTCCATATTGTAATCCTTGGAATTCAATTTTTGATTCGACCTCCAAGGGTAAAACCGAAAGACTAAGCGGATCAATAATTGAATATGTAGTTGTTTGATCACTTTAGTATTATGTACAATGTATATGTATTTAGACGCTTAATTCGAGTACCATCAATAAGACATCAGACCATCCAGGAAATAACATATACATGAGCATACTGTGAGTCAACCTAAATGATATCACTATGATTGATTTATTTCTGTTTGTGTTTAATTCCTATCTATTAATCTGGTAATGAATTGATTGTGAGAATTCTGGACATTAATAGTCCGACGAGTTTGATATTTGAGAATGTATTCGAAGTGTTTTGTTTACAATTCTTAATGATATTTGTACACTCAGCATAATTGTTGAATGTCAGACTTAGGTACGATGAATATGAGATTCTATCTATGCATCATAAGCAAATGTTATTGATGGCATATTCTTTGATTTGATGCATTACGTTAAATGTATGATCAGATAAAAACGTTGTGATCAGAGTGACTAGTTTGAAAGAGCTTTAAGCTTAGAATTCTACATGTAGAACCTAGCTCTGTGATTTTTGTACTTGAATGAGCCTAATATGGAACAACATCTATATCTGTATTTGAAGGCACTCGGTCGCAACAGATAATAACAAAAGTGGAGTCTTATAAGCATCTACATTAGTCCATGATTATAAATTTGTTTCAAAAATTGTGATGATTGTAACATCCCATCCTAATATTAAGGGTTAGAACCTAGATTTCAATAATGGAGAGAGTAGCAATGTGAGAGTTAGAAAAGTTTGCATTTCATGCCTAGCAGTATGTCATCATACATACATGTGAATTTTAATCTTCACACATACAAAAATAAGTGTACATGTATTCATTGACAACTTCTAGATATGATTGTTTTAAATGCGATTTTTTTCAATTGGAAATGAGAAGTAGAGGGAGTAGAAAGAGTGATCTTGGTATGAGTTGTGATATGGAAAGTTTTGGAAATAAAAGTGGTGGTTGATCTGGAAAAATGTGCACTAAGTATGCTTCGGTCTATTAGCCATAACGTTTTCTTTAGTTATCCAAATGAGACGATTCTTTGTTTGGATTAAACTAGAAACATATGGATACATTTCTTATGAAGACATAGAATTTAAATTTTGTCTGTAAGAATCTCAAAATTTGTCATGAAGTTGAGAACTGGGTGCATCACATTGGGGGATGAATGTAAAAAATTCATGTTCTGTATTCAAGGGAAAATCTCAATTAATTTAGGCTGATTTAGGCAAATGTGACTTCTAGAAAGTTGAAGATCTTTCTTTTTTCTTTTCAACGATATATAGCATGAAATTTTTGGACATCTGAGCTGAAAATTATGGTCCTTATAAAGGAAGATGTATCTTTTGTCTTTTCACTTCGTCTATGTTTTGCTTCTTCTATGATGACGTCATCTTCATCTATACTTCTTCTGTGATGATGTCATCTTCGTCTATGTTTGACTTTTATCATCTACTTTGACTTCTATCATCTATGTTTGACTTTTATCGTCTACTTTGACTTCTATCGTTTATATTTGACTTTTTTTATCTATGTTTGACTTCTATTGTCTGTCCCATTTTTGACCCTTAAGAAGATAAAATCTGTCTTTGAGGTCTTCATCAAAGTTTTAGATCTTGAAGTTCTCTTTCTAACCATATAAAGAAAACCTCAATTAGAAATCTTTAGAAGAAGTTATAGCAATTTTTCCAATGTGTTTGTCTTTTTCCATTTTGCGTCTGCTTTTCATTTGGCTTCGTCTATACCTATCGTCTGTCCCATTTTTTACCCTTCAGATGATAAAATCTGTCCTCTAGGTCTTCATGAAAGTTAGATCTTGAAGTCCTCTTTCGAAAAATATAAAGAACACCTCAATCAAATATTTCTAGAGACAGTTATGGCCGTTTCTCTGAAACAGGTTCAGTATGATTGAGGACAAAAACATGTTTGATTCTTTTGGTCATAACTTCTTCTCTCGAAACTCAAATGACTTGATTCTTGAACCATTGGACTTGTAAGACAATAGAGAAGATTTTTCTAGAATAAAGAGTTATGTCAGAATGTTCAAGGGTGTTTTTGGCAAGACACTTAAGTATAAAAGATATAAGGCATAAAGGGAAGGGAAAATGGGACAATTCTCAATCATTAAGGGCATAATTGGAAGAAGAAGTGTTGTCTTGCTTATAAATGAAGAATAAAAACATGAATGGAAGGATAAGTTATAGAGAATAATGAAATTGAGAGAGAAAGAGAATGTGAGCTTGGTGGTTTGAGAGAAAAGTAGAGAGTGGGTTAGGGTTTAATTCTTTTTAGTCTTCAAGAAAGATTTTGAAGCTGTCCAAGAAGAGAGAAAAGAAGAGCAAGAAAAGAGTTTCCATTTGATCTAAAGAACTCTTTATTTGATGAAGAATCAAGGTAAGATCCTTTTGAATCTTTTGGATTTTTGGAAGGATTCTAGTTCATGGAGTTCAGAAAATGCTTGGGTATAAGTATTCTAAAATCAATTTTAGTGATTTTGCATTATGGGGTTTTCAATTGAATTCCTCTTAGATGAGAATTTGGATATTATGAGATCATATGAGGTTAGAAATGAGATGACGAAAAATTGAGTTATGATATAAAGTAACCAAGTGTTCTTGAGGTGTAAGCTTATGAATAAGCTAGACACATGCAACGGGTAAAAGATTGAAAGGAGAATTTAGAAAGATCATGTACAAATGAAGTGTAAATCTAAGTTCAATTAGACACATGGGAACTAAGAAATGGGAATGAGCATAATATATGTTCTAGAACATATATCCGAGATTGTCATTGAGCATGCATTGTACATAGTCTACCTATACAATTGTGCATAAATAAATGCTTAAATGTGTGCAATTATTGATGAGTGTGAAATGGGTGTCTTGCATAAATGGGCTTTGCAGGTCAAGTGTCCGCATTCAGGTATTCCCAGAATTTGGAAGCAAATGACAATCTGGAGCATACTGTGAGTAGACCTAGATGGTCTCATTCCATTGTTTGCTTTGTTTGACTTTGATATTATTAATTCTTGAATGATTATGTGAAAGTGTTTGACTATGTTGGGTTTCAGATAAGAGGTCCGATTACTGTGATATTGTATGTGTGAAATATTGAAGTGCTCATTGAATGTGAATTGGATGAACTAAGTGTATGTAATTGATTGTCAAATGTGTTCTGAAAGTGCATTTGTATATGAATGAAAGTGTGATTCTCAACTTAATGTTGAATGCCGAAATAAGGTCCGATGATATGTGAAAGTGAATGTACAAAGTGATTGATTGGTCATAAGTGACTGATGCATTCCATTACGTGAATGCATGAAACATAATGGAGTTGTGACCTGAATAGCCACCGATCAGAGCTTAAAGCTCAATAAGTGAAAAAGAGCCTCGAGCTCAAAAGTGATTCAGAGCCTCAGGCTCAACGTTTAATGAGCCCTATATGAGATATTTATTAATGAGCCCTAAATGGGACAGTTATTAATGAGCACTTTAAGGGACAGTTTAGGCACTCAGTCATAACAAAATAATAAATGAAAAGTGGGTATTATATGCACTGCATATGCATAATTGAGTGACTAAATTGTATTGAATGTGAAGTATGAAATGTGAATGATGTGAATAATTTGACTGATTTCTGAATGTGAGATATGTCTCAAGTGAATGCAAATTAGTATGACCATGTGAACTGTATGTGTTATGTGACTGGGTGAGCCATCGATGATGGTCACTCACTAAGTTCGCAAAACTCACCCAAAATTTGCAATTATTTTTCAGGATCAGAAGAATACCCCGTTAGGCCGACAGGAGTATACCTACAACAGAAGTGAAGGATAGAGGTCGGGATCAGTTGGGATCTGCATTTGTGTCTTTTCTATTTTGTATAAAATTGTATATTATGAAACTATTGTATAAATGATTTTTGTTGTAATGTAAAGAGTTTATGATTGAAAATGTTCTGAATGAAAGTAGGGTTGAATTGGTTTTAATTTCCACATATTGTGTTTGTGTTTCAAAAAGAAAAATGTTTATACCGATTTCTGATTGATTGAGTGCTTTAGCGCGCCACCCTCACGGGGCATGGACTCGGATATAACCATCGATGCCAGATTCGAGTCTTTGCGAGAGTGGGGTGCTACAATGATAATGTGATATGCCATACTTGTGTAATTGTTGATAAAGTAATTGATTGGATTATGCATGATTTGAGAGAGTATATGAAATGTGTGATATTTAGTATGGCTAATTGAGATAAGAAATGTTGTGAATTTGGATGAATGTGAGATAATTATGTATTTGTTATGAGTGAGATCATCAATGATGGTTCACTCATTGAGCTCTCAAAACTCATCAAAAATTGCAACGTGACTTTGTAGGTATGAGAGAGAAGACCTAGCTCCTAAAATTCTCTAGAAGAACATTTCAGATTAAAATACGACTCAAAGGTCTATCAGCTGGCATCTAAGGAGTTGTAGTTGTTTATATGTACTTCTCATTTCATGTAGATCTTGTATAAATGAGTTGTAAACTCTCACACATTTTTGTAATGTAAATATTTGTTTAAATGAAAGTATTGCTACAATGTAACTTTTGTTAATGAATGAAATGAGGAGTTAAGTTTTAAATCTTCTATTATTCTGTCTGATGCCATATAAGTGATTATGATTGCTCTAACATGCCATTATGATAGGATATGTACTTGAATTTCCTCTTGATGTTTGAGTATATACTCTATAGTAGCAGGGAGTTACATTCCATGCATGCAAGAACATCTCAAATACAAGGTGATAATGGAAAGAACTTAGGCAGAGTTGAAAGCTGTGAGGAAGAAGTGAGTTCTCCGTGGTGAGAGGGATGAATCAAAATAGAAACAATGAAGGAGATGTTTCTGCATTAGTTTACATTATTAAGTGCAAGGTGTCTATGTAATACAATGAAACTTGTCATGTTTGCATGCAAGCCACTTATCCTCCCCTTATCCCGCCAAATTTCACCAAAGATCCTAGGCCATTTGTAACTCAATATCTAAGCCATTTGTCATTCAATCTCTAAGCCATTTGTCACTCAATTCTACTACCTTATGTCACTTATTTCATAGGTCTAGTCATCATAGTTTTCTACATGTCAACTTGTCT
The DNA here is from genome assembly GCA_027563595.1 of Erythroxylum suave. Lineage (NCBI taxonomy): Eukaryota > Viridiplantae > Streptophyta > Magnoliopsida > Malpighiales > Erythroxylaceae > Erythroxylum > Erythroxylum suave. Next base: position 17,352 of record JAOSBN010157353.1, on the reverse strand, counting down.
TACCACCTTATATTTTTCCTAGACTAGATGTACATATTAATTCATCAATCTCTTAATTGTGACAATTAATTCCAAGTTACTAATTATAATCCATCAATTCATGTCATTAGTAAACCAAAGTACAATACATTGGAAATGCACATTCATGTCATATTCATTTTAGTTTTACACCCTGGAATATGTCAATTAAGTGCAATTTGTCTAACTCACAATTCATATGTGTATGCTAATATTATGCATTTAAATACAATCATAAAATCATGTCATAATGTACCAAATTCAGTGTAAATGATGCCACTCATGTGACTCAATAGTCTAACACTTTAAATCCTTCAACAATTTGAGAGACGAGATACTATAGCTTCCAACATAGTAAAGAGAAAGCTTCAATTGAATGAGTTATAGGCCTTTGAATGGTCCATCTTTATGTTGCAATTTTGCATTCTACTCTTAGAATTATATCCCTCTAATAGTTCTTGACAAAGTAGGATATTTGTTCCCACTAATCTCCCCTTGATGAATGCATTTTGTTCTGGGTTGATTACCTTTCTTAGACTTCCTCTTAGTCTATTTGCCAGGATCTTCATGACGGTTTTGTATAGAAAGTTATAACAGACTATTGGCCTAAATTGTTCCAACTCATATGCATTACTCTGTTTGGGGATAAGGTAGATAAAAAACATTTTATTCCATTCTTTGAGGATTGTTCCTCTCTTATATAACTCATCCACCACTGTTACTGTTCTTCTCCTACAATATCCCAATTTTTTTGAAAGAATCTCCCATTGTATCTATCCAATCCAGGGCCATTGTCAGGGTCTTTTGTTTGAACCTAGAATTGCCTCTCGCATTTCTTCTATAAGTATGTTTCTGAATTCAGGATTGTCCATCGAGTGATTGAATATCCTAAATAGGGCCTTCCTCTTCCTATCGTCTATTAACAATTCCAGTATTAGACTTATCTGATACAACTGGATCATCAAACAAAACATTACTTGATGGGTAGGTCTCTATCCATTTGTCATTATCTATACATCTATCCAATTTTCTCAGTAAAAACCAATCCCCCAACTGCTTATTTATCCAAGTATAATAATTTCCATATCATTTCAGGTTAATCAAGCCCGTTCTCTCCACCATCTCCTAAATCTCTTTATAGTCTACCTGGTTCCAATTCCTCCCACCCCTTGATTCTTCAGACTTAAGAATATAGTTATAATCTCCTATAACCATCCATGGCCAACTCATGATATGGCTAGTTTTCTCCAGTTCATTCCAAGCATGTAACCTCTGGAACCTATGTTTAGCCGCTTACAATATCATAATTGCAATCATAGTACCAGTAGCTTTAATTGAGACATCACAATAGATCAATTGATCAATTTCAATGTGTTGCATTACATCCACTTTATGAGGATTAAAGCTTATTACCACTCTCCCATTAAAATGATGATCATGGTTACTCATTACCCTTCATCCTTTGTCTAGGAACCATAAACTCTTCACCAAATGCTCCTTTTTTATTTTCATTTCCAATAGACCAACAAAATCTAACTTACTGTTCTTGATAAATTCTTGAACTGCAAGTTGTTTATTTAGGCTATTAAGGCCTCTAACTTAATCATTCGTTCTTTTTACCGGCCTTTTTTCTCTTATACTTCCTATGCAAACGCATGGTTATAGTTTTTGGGCCACTTTTAGTACCAGAAGTTCCCCCTATACTACATGACCATGCTTCCAACACTTTTTTATGCATTCTCTTCAGTGTTGAATTTGAAGATAAAGAGTTCATCTTCATTTACCATGATATTCACCAATCCTTTAGTCCTTGATATAACATTTTCCCACTTGCTAACAACTGGAAAAGCTAACCTTTTCTCCAAAAAAAGCCCATAAGAGAAGTTCTCCACTTTTTAGCACCTTGCAGTAACACCTCAAACATAGCTTGGATCAATTTTTCCTGATATATCTCCACAAATCTAAGTCAACCTAGGTTTCTAGAATCACCAACAATGGAGCTCCATTTGGTCTTCTCCATTTCTGGAATTTCCTTTATGTGGTTTCCCCTAGAGGGGGGAACTCTATTAAGATTAAAAATGGAAAGTCCGTAACAACTTGGGTTGTGAGAGATTCCATTTCCATAAGATCAATAAGGTAAAGGGAGTAAAATCTATCAAATGGGTGAATGGAGTGAAAAGGTGAGGGGTTGTCAAAAAACATGTAGAAAGGGGAAAGGGGGTAAGAACAGAAAGAAGACTGGCAAATGGGAAAGGTGAAGTCGAGACAAAAGCACAGGGGAGAGGTAAAAAGGGAAAGGTGCCTGGTGGATGAGAAGGTTGATGGCAAGAGGGAGCCATAGGACAAGCTATAGAAGAAAAGAGTGACGTTTGTGGAATTAAAGGTCGATGTTGTTGTTAAAAGTGGAGGGCTACTGTCGGGTTGTTGGAGAAGAAGGGTTGTTGGAGAAAAGTGAAAGTTATCTTTTTTTTGTCAAAGAAGAAGGGTTGATGTTGGTTTGTTGGTGAACTTTTTTTTGTTGAAAAAGAAAGGTTGATGTCGGGTTGCTGGAGAAAAGTGGTCAATTGTTAGAGAGTGTGAGGTGAAGGTTGTAAGCATAAATAAGACAAGTAGATGTCAGGTTAGGCGAAGGAATGTGGGTCAAGGTTATCAAAAAAGGGGAAGGAATTGGGTGGGTCGAAGGTAGTCAGAGATGAAGGATGGGGGTGATGTCAGTTATTAGAAGGAGACTCTTATGGGGGACTATTTGTTTGAAGATAAGATTCATTTAACTTGAAAGATGTTAGGAAAGCCTAGATTTTATTACTCTAGCCGTTTTATTTTATTTTGTTTTATTTTTGTTCCTATTTTTTATTTTATTTGATAGTTAGTTTTCTTTTTTCTTAGAGATTGATAGTTGTGCATTAGTTTGTGTTTTTCTAAGTATTTGGCATGTGTTTCTTGCATTATAGTTAATTATTGTCATGTTTTAGGATTCATTTTGTATGTTTTTGTTGAGTTTGATCTTCATTGTTGTTCTTTTATGTTTCATCTTAATTTAGGGTAAGAATTGACTATTTTGATGTAGGAATAAAAGTTGAGCAAATTTACGATTGAGCTAAAGACTAAGAGAGGAGAAGAGAAGAGGAAGCATTATAATGCAAGAACCCACGATTGTGGGAATCATTTGTGGGATATATAACTCGAGGACATATTTGGGGTTAACTTAATTTTTAGGTTTTTTGTATTATATAAGATAATTAACCCCTATGGATGAAAGGAGGATGAGAGAGCATCGTGTATAACAGTTTCCTTAAGGGAAAAACACAGGTTTGGAGTCTTGAGAGAGGTGGAGCTCCAAGGATTATTAATCACAATTAGGAAAATAACATTTGAACACTGGAATTTCTAGATTCAGGCACAAGAAGAGGACGAGTTTTCTTCATTTAGTTTTCTTTCATTTTTCTCTTCTAGTACTTGTAATATGGAATATTTGATTGTTGGTGATGTTATAGATACCATGAGTGGCTGATTCATTTTTAAGGATTACTTTTGAACTTTCTTATAAAACTCCTATTTTATTGATTGGAATGATAGACGTCTTTGATGAATATTGATTATATACATAAACCTTGCAATAAATTGAGAGATTGAGTGAGGTAATTTGTGTAGGATTGTACGGTGAGAATTTGCAACCTATAGACGTACATTCATTAAATTAATTGATTAGTTAAAAGAGAGATCTTGGCTAATTTAATTGATCACCCATAGGATAACTTAATACCTAGTTAAATTTTTGGAGTGATTTGGTAGATTGAGAGATTGTTTAATCATCTTCTTTAATTTTGTTGGGCCCTAAATTTTTATTATTATTTTAGTAAGCATGAATTCAATGAATTTTGTGATCTTGTTGGGTAAATCTTTTTAATTGGAGTTTAATTGCTATGTCAAGTTTAGGAGGATTTATTTCATGAATTGATGGAAATTTGAAGTATTAAATGGAAGAATTAAGATTAAGTTAGAGTATAGTAAGGTGTAAGTTAGATTGAAGAAATAAGAATGCATAAGGGTATTTTTGGAAGATTACTTAAGGTTAGAAGCACTAAGGCATTAAAGGAAGGGTAAGGTAGACTTCTCTCACCCATTAAGAGTAGAATGGGAAGAGGAAAAGAATGTGTTGTAAATGAGAAGACCTAAAAATGTGAATGAAGGAAAGAAGGAGAGAAAATTAAAACGGAAGAGAGAGAAAGAAGAAGAGAGGTTTCAGTAGAGTTAAAAGAATAGAGCTTTCAACTAGGTCATGATTTTTCTTAGTCCTAAAGAGAGAATTTGAGATTACTTAAGAAGGGAAAAAGAAAGAGGAAGGGACGAGCTTTCTTTAGAGCCAAGAATCTCACTAGTTGGTGAAGATTCAAGGTAAATCGATTTTTAAATCTATTGGAGTTTTGAAGGGTTTTTGGTTCAAAGAGCTTAGGAAATGTATTTAAGTATTCTAGGGTCAATTTCGTGCTTTTGGTTCTATGGGTTCTCAACTTTGAATTTCCTATTGAATGAGAACTTGTTTGTTATAGGAAACCAAGAAAGCCCAATCCAAAACAAAGAGGAAAGAAAACATTGAACTTGGATTGTCAAGCGATTTAGGTGGATAATGTATTTATAGTTATTGTGTGATTTGGGCAAATTCTTCCTATATGTGTGTGCATGTACAATTTTCTTGTTAGTGAATAATTTGATTATTGAAAATGCATGTGATTTATGAATGTTGATCAAGTCATGCCATTAAAACATGTCATGGCATTTTGTTTGAATAAAAGATAGACAAGCATGAAAGTCTGAGCATATGAACAAATGAATATGTGCTTCTATTTGGGCGAGAGTGGAACCATTCTATTCATCACGTGCACGTTGACAAGAGCCTTCTCCTGGCTGCCCGCTTGTGGCATATGAGCTCCGAAAAAGGATTCATTCTATTCATGGTGTAAACTTCGGTTTCGCCATTATGATTCCATGGAACCTCGAGGCAATTGTTTATGCATTGCATTTTTAAATTATCAAGTATGATGCATTTAGATGTTATGTGTTCTGCATTAATATGCTTACTTGAGAATATTTGAATTGCTTAGTACCTATACATATATATGCTTGAATTTGTGCTAATTACTGATGGCTATAAATATATTAGCCACTGAGCTATGTAGCTCAACCCCTTTTCTTCCCTCCTCAGGTGCAAACTAAGACAACAGTGATCCTTGCAAGGCATTCGGACTCAAAGATAGATATAAATTTTTTTTACTAAGTTAATGATTTTGGATAGCTTTATAAGCATGTCAAACATGAGCATCTTTTGTATTTTGTTTTAAGATAATGTGTATGTTGGCATGTAACAAACTCTCACTGTGATTAAAAATGAGAAAGTGAAATTGGATTCCTTTCTATATTTGATTTTGTTATTTTAAAGATTGGAATAACAAAATGTACATGTGCATAATCTTATTTTTTGAATTGCTAAAGGTTGTTAGTCTCAGAGTAGCATGTTAGAATTGGAGGGATTGTGTTCTGAACTCAAAGGAAAACACAGATGAAAGGAATCATCTGTGATGATGTCACACATAGATGCAAAGGAAAATATAGAGGAAGAGTATCGTCTGTGATGAAGGCACACACAGACGCAAAGGAAGACAGATGCAAAGGAAAACACAGACGAAAGGAATCATCTGTGATGACGTCACATACAGACACAAAGGAAAATATAGAAGAAGAGTATCGTCTATGATGACGCCACACACAGATGCAAAGAAAGATAGACGCAAAGGAAAACACAGACAAAAGGAATCGTCTATGATGACGTCATACATAGACACAAGAAAGGCAGACGATAGAAAGGCAGAAGATAGAAAGGAAGATGATAGAAAGGTAGACGATAGAAACACAGACGATAAATCACAGACAACGGGAGGTCAAACCCAGACGATAAAAAGTCAAAGACAGACAATAAAACACAGACAATAGGAGGTCAAACCTAGACGATAATAAGTCAAACATAGATAATAACAAAGTCAAACATAGACGATAAGATAGTCAAACCTAGACGATAGTTAAACCCAGATGATGGGCCAATTACAGACGATGGGCCGAAAATAGAAGAAGAAGTTAAGAAGTTATGTTAATTTCCCTGAAGCATGTACATATGCAAATTATGGACTCACCAACGCTATTCCTTGACATATTTAGGCTTGAGTGGTGATGAGCCTAAAAAGGGTTAGTTTTGAATGCAAGGGTTTGTGTAAAATGTTTAGATATCCGATTGCGAATGTGATAGTCGGGCTCTAGAAACAGGGTCTGATAAATTTGGCTAGGGACATTTAATTGCACCTAGAGAGAGGGTAGTTTATATAATTGCACATCTTAGGTGAGACATAATTCAATTAATAAAATAGGAGAAAGACAAGATAGGGAGAAAGTGATCTCTAGTTATTAAAACCTTGAATTTCAATTTTCTACATTTTGATGTTATCAATTGTTCATTAATAGTATTTTAATCTTAACTTAATTTTCTAGATTATTTCCATTAAACAATTTTATTTCTTAAAAAAAGATTAATTTGAATTAAGTGGTGCCTAAGCATTAATCCTCATGGGATCGATATCTAGTTATTTCTACAAGACTCGTATACTTGTGGTTTTGAGCGTAAAATTAGTAGACTATTTTCCAGTCAACAAGTTTTTAGCACCATTGCTTGGGATTGTTTGTTTAACATCTTTTTTAGTTTATGTTACTTTGATTTAAGAGTTTTTGATACTTTTCCTTTTGTATTTATAGGTACATGAATACAAGGAGTACAAGAAGATTGACATAATTTAGTTCAAACAAGTTTTACGATATCAAAAGACACAAAAGAGAATTAAGAAGAGAAAAGCATCGAGATACTACATAGGGAAATATAGCAGAAGAAGGAGAGTAAGAAGGAGCTAAGAGGACATTGATAGACTTCATGAGGCCAGGATTCAGTCCTCAAGGAGTTGCAAGACTGGCGATTAAAGCCAACAATTTCAAGATCAAGCTAGCACTACTCAACATCTTTCAGAATAGTGTGCAATTTTATGGGCTATCCAACAAAGGTACTAATGCCCATATTGTGAACTTTTTTGAGATATGAGACACTTTTTGATTAAATGGAATGTCCGACAATACCGTGAAGTTAAGGCTATTTTCCTTCACTTTGAGATATTGAGCGAAGGTATGGTACAACTCGCTCAGCTCAGGGCAGATTACTACTTAGGAGTAACTAGCCTAAGTATTTCTTGTGAAGTATTTCCCGTTGACAAAGACTATGAGAATTATAAAAGAGATCATGAATTTTCAGCAGAGTAATGGGGAGTCCTTATATGTAGCTTGGGAATGATTTAAGGAATCAAAGAGAAGTTGTCCCTACCATAACCTTCTGAGGGAGTTCCTATTATAGACATTCTATAGTGGTATGAAGTCGAGCATAAAAGGAATCATAGATGCAGCCACTAAAGGTTCTTTAATGAGGAAGACTATAGATTTAGCTCATGACCTTTTGGAGGAGTTAGTGAGCAACAGTTTCATTTGGTCAAGCGAAAGGAGTAGACAAGGACAAAAGGAGAAAAAAAGTATAATCCTTATTGACTTTATTATTTCTTTGCAAGCACATATTACAATCCTTACGAAGCAGTTGAGCATTAAGCAAAGAGCATCTTCATCTACATCTAAGGTGATGTAAGTACAATGTGAGCTATGTAGGCAAAACAACCATGGCTCAGCTGAATTTTTTTTTATTGGGAATTGGTGGCACAAAATAGGTAATTTACCTAGGCCAGCCACTAAGAGTGAGACCACAAGGACCTCCTGGATTTCAGCAAGATTGAATTGGATTAATGTAGAGCAAAATGGACAAGATGAAGGAGGTTTTGGGGTCCAAACTGGTAACTCAAAAAGAGAATCAAAAGAGGACGCTTACCATCTAGGAGGAAATTCAAAAGAGGATGGAGGTGAAGTTTGATTACATTGTGAAGAACCATGCATCATCCATCTATAATTTGGAAGTTCAGGAAGGTTAACTTGCTAATGCATTGTCTTCTAGAAGTGCAGTTAGTCTACCAAGCAATACTGAGTTGAACCCAAAGGAATGGATCAATGGCTATCACTCAAACCCAGGAAAAGGAATTCGACCATGTAAAGGAGGATGGAGGCAAGGAAAAAGGAAAAGTAATTACAAAATCCCTTCCAAGTGAGTTCGGAATTGAGCCAATCAAGAAGCCTCGACTTGCAATTCTATATCTTTTTTTTGATCAAAGGAAGTTCATGTCAAGTAGGGCAACGAGGAATTCTAAGGAGGTTGAATCAAATAAGGTTAAGGAGCACATAACAAAAGTAAACCCAAACATAGCCTAAAAGAAAAAGGACCCAGGGATTTTTACATTCCCTGCAGTATCAACAGACAGGGCATTTGTAGATTTGGGAGAAAATATCAACATGAAGTCCTATACCTTTAGTCAGAAGTTGGGGTTAGGAGAGTTAGAACCTATTAAGGTGTTACTAAAAACGGTCGACAGGACAGTTCATCAACGAAAGGGAATTATTAAGGATGTGCCATTACAATTCGGTAAATTTATCTTTCCCACAGATTTCTACATCTTGGATATTGGAGAAGATGTGGAAACCCCTATGGTCCTTGGATGACCGTTTCTAGCCACTGCTTCTACAATAATTGATGTCGATGAGGGTAAACTAAGTCTGAGGGTAGGAAAGAAGCAAATAACTTTTAAAGTGGCAAAGAAAGGCAACAATTCTTCTCTACCTTCAACTAGTATCAAGGAACCTGAACCTCGAGGATAATGGGAAGATATTGAGGATCCTAGGGAAGGTGGAACCCATAACAGGGTAGCTCATTTACAGATTTGAAGATTAGTGACTACACTACCACTGCACCGTTCATTTGAGCCACCGTGAAAAAAAAGGGAGAGTCGAGATACCAACATTAAAAGAAGCACTGCATGGGAGGCAACCCATGGAATTCTATTTTCTTTTGATTGTTTTTGTCAACTTGTTGGTTTGATTTATTTCGTTATTATTATGTTTGATTTGAGTTTTAATGATGTTTATTTGGATTTTATTTAAATTTTAACTTGTTTTCTCTTCAATGTGTTGTTGGTTGGGTGATTTTGATGTATTTATAGGTTGCCTGAATGTTGAGATTACATATTAAGCTTGGAAAAAGGTTAATAAGTGGAAAAAGAGGAGTAACCTACGATCGTTGGAAATGGTAAGATTCCCATTATCATGGCAAGAACCTCCAGAAAGTTTTTGGAGAGTTAACCCAGGATGTGGGAATGATGGGGATTCCCACGATTTTGGGAAACCCCCTCCCAAAAAACTTTTAAAATTTCCCTCCCTTCTTCTTTCAATCATTCTTAAAATTTTCACAACCTCCCTCTCTAAACTCATGAAACCCACTCTCCCACTCTCTCAAATCCTTCATTTTACACTAAACTCTTGGTATTTTCTTCAATTCTGTCATCATTCTTCAATCCTTTATACTTAGTTCACCTTAATCATTAAAAAATATAAGGATTTGGGTAAGATTTTCCTCTCTCTCTCTAAAAAACGAACTCATCTCTCTCTTCCTTACTTTTGTAGATTTCTCTTTAGCAATGGCTCTGAAGAAGATGGCAGCTCAGAAACTGACTGACAAATTGCTCCTTCAAGTCTCCGATGAATGTAAACCCAATATAGTGACAACTTTTTGTGTCCCATTCCCCATTTATTTAGAGGAAGAAGGTAGACGATTTCGAGACTTTAGAGATAGGGAATTAATTACTCCTCAATACTTTGACTTTAAATTATTAGAAGCTATAGGAGTAAAAAATTGAGAAATTAGTTGCAATCATTGGTTGGAGTAGGTTCATTCATTGTGATGTACCGATTTATCCTATGATGACCGTTGAATTTTTTAGCACCATACGTCATAATCCTAAAATGGTTACATTTTGGTTTAGGATAGTGGCAATGCTTATAAATTGGATTATAATGACATTTGTGCACTTTTCAAATTGTCAAACACTAAAGTTTTAAATGGTCATGATGACTTTTATGTGAATTACTACTAGAAAATTCTAACGGGTGAAGAAAATCTAGAAATGCACCAAACACTTTCATTCATAGCACCAAGCATCTATTTCTTCATAAATTTACGTGCTTAATGGTTTTCAATAAAACTAAAAGTAATAAATGCTCAGCTAAGGAACTTTTCTTGCTTTGGTGCATGAATCGAAAGGTCAAGTTAAATACTTGTTATTAGATTTTTCGATCTATTGTGAGTTGTGTTAATAAGAAGAGCTCTTATTTTGGAATGTCATACATTATTACTGCTTTGGCTCTACATTATAATCTTGATATGGAAAATGTGCGTACGACTTGATATGATATGTTTGAAATATCTTATTTGAGGTGCTCTGAAAATTTGAAGCCCCATTCTATGAAACTTTGAAATCCTCAGACACACATTGTAGCAAAGAATAGGAAGGGCAAGGATGTACCCACTGACCATCCACGTGTTGAGTACCCCCGGAGCCATAAGAAGAAGCAGTGGAAGAGGAATCAACTATGGCAGCAGAGCTTGATAGATTTTACCAAATCGTCGACTAGATGGCCTCCAATCATCAGCAAATGACATTGCAAATTAATGAGCTTGACAAGTCCATAAGGAGTAGCGACACATGAAGAAATTCATCAAATTTTTCTAGAGGAATAATTTTGAAGTTCCTTCTCCAACACATTTGTCACCACAACCTTTATGAGCCCTCTTACCCTAAACTATTTACATTATTTTATTTCTTTGTTTGTTTTAATTTCTTTTATTTGGTTTGATGTCTTTTGTTTTGCTTGATGTCATTTATTTGATTTGATTTCATTTATTTGGTTTGATGTCTTTTCTTTTGTTTGATGTCATTTATTTGGATTAATGTCATTTATTTGGTTTGATGTCTTTTGTGTTTGATGTCATTTATTTGGTTTAATTTCTTTGTTTGGTTTCATGTCATTTTACCTTACTTTGTGGTTGCTTTGTCACATTGAGGACAATATCTTCTCTAAGTGTGGGTAGGTGGCATTGACTTTGTCAATTACATTGTTTTAGGTTGTTAATTAGGATGCATATTTTAGGCATATTATATTGTTTAGTGTTAAGCAATGGAACCACACTTGAATCCTTTCCATTTGTTTCGCCATAAGATTCATTCATGCTAGTTAGAATTAGATTGAATGCGTACTTGAACAAGGATTAGGCTACTTAAGTAGAGAGTGAACCATGATGAGTGATGAAAAGTAGTTGGTTGCATAAGCTTACTCATAATTTGACACTTGAGTAATGAGGTAGTGTAGAGATGCATAATGGATTTTCATTTGAGCCAATATGAGGATTGAGCCAATATGACTTCATCTATAGTCATTTTATTTCTTTGTTATGTGATGTTTCCTTAGTTTATTACCTTCAGAACTTGTTTTGAATCATTTTGAGTCTACTGGATGCATGCTTGAAAGAGATGATTAAGGTCCTTTTTCTTTAATCTTTGGCTTAAATGATCTACCCTTTTTATTATCCCTTTCTACCCTCGTTGAGCCTTAACCGTTTTGTTTCTTACAAAACACCTCACATTTTAAACCCAAAACCCCATTAACCTGCCAATTCATAAGCCTGGTAGAGTATTAAGTGATGCATTAGTTAGGATAAATCTATTCTGAGATAAGTTGAGTAACATTTTTATTCTTGAATTACATTGTATTCAATTGTTATTTTGTTTCTTCCATGTTATTAAAAAGAAAAAGAAAGACAATACTAAAAAAAAGAGAAGAAAAGAAAAAAAGTAACAATTTAGTGGCATCAATAAGAGTGAAGTAGTAGTATATTTACATTTGTATATCAAAAGTATGTTTTGGTATCCCTTTGTCCACTTAGTACTTTACGAACGCTTGTGTTAAACCCTTTACCCTTTTTACCCACCTCAACCTTTACCACATTACAACCCTAAGCAATTCCTTTTGATCTATTTATGCATACAATCATTGTAGAGGAGAATTGGTGAATTAGAAAGCCGATAGTAGTGTAATTTGCTAGAGGAAGCTTGAGGGAAACACTAACAATCAAACACTTGAGAGAAATGAGTGAATTTGTGAGGAAGATTCATTTTGCATCTATACTTATCTCTAAGTGATGGTGCCATATGTTGAGTTTGTTTATGTATTCCAGTGAAAGTAGTCATGATATGTATAGTAGCTTAATACTTGAGTTGGCTAAAATTTGAAGGATTGTATGTTTTGATCTTTGTGAAAATGAAGTGATGGAATTGATTGGATGTGTTTATTTTTCTTGAGGACAATAAAAGATTTAATTGGGGGAAGTTGATAGTTGTGCCTTAGTGTGTGTTTTTCTAAGTATTTGGCATGTGTTTCTTGAATAATAGTTTATTATTGTTGTGTTTTAGGATTCACTTTGTATGTTTTCATTAAGTTTAATCTTCATTGTTGTTCTTTTATGTTTGATGTTAATTTAGGGTAAGAATTGATGATTTTGATGTAGGAATGAAGGCTGAGCAAATTTGCGGTTGAGCTAAAGACCAAGAGAGGAGAAGAGAAGAGGAAGCATTATGATTCAAGAACCCACGATTGTGGGAATCATGCTAATTCCCACGATCATGGGATATCTAACCCGAGGACATATGTAGGGTTCACTTAATTTTTAGGTCTTTTGGACAATATAAGATTATTAACCCCTATGGACGAAAGGACGATGAGAGAGCATCATGTAGAATAGATTCCTTGAGTGAAAAACACAGGTTTGGATTCTTGCGAGAGGTGGAGCTTCAAGGATCATTAATCACAATTGGGAAAATAACATTTGAACACTGGAATTTCCAGATTTAGGCACAAGAAGAGGACGAGTTTTCTTCATTTAGTTTTCTTTCATTTTTCTCTCCTTGTACTTGTAAGATGGAACATTTGATTGATGGTAATGTTATAGACACCAAGAGTGGCTGATTCATTTTTAGGGATTACTTTTGATATTTCTTGTAAAACTCCTATTTTATTGATTTGAATGATAGATGTCTTTTATGAATGTTGATTATATACATAAACCTTGCAATAAATTGAGAGATTGAGTGAGGTAATTTATGTAGGATTGTACAGTGAGAATTCGCAACCTATAGACATACATTCATCAAGTTAATAGATTAGTTAAAAGAGAGATCTTGGCTAATTTAATTGATCACCCATAGGATAACTTAATAACTAGTTAAGTTGGTAGAGTGATATGGTAGATTGAGAGATTGCTTAATTAAGTTCATTTAATTTGGATAGGGACAATTAATTGCACCTTGAGAGAAGGTAGTTTATATAATTGGACATCTTAGGTGAGACACAATTCAATTAATAAAATAGGAGGGAGACAAGATAGGGAGAAAGTTATCTCTAGCATTTAAAACATTGAATTTTAATTTTCTACATTTTGGTGTTATTAATTGTTCATTGTTAGTCATTTAATTTTAACTTAATTTTCTAGATTATTTCCATTAAACAATTTTGTTTCTTAAGAAAATATTAATTTGAATTAAGTGGTGCCTAAGCATCAATCCTCGTGGGATCAGTATCTACTTATTACTACAAGTCACAACCCAATACTTACAGTTTGGAGCGTAAAAGTAGTAGACTGTTTTCCAATCAACAAGTTTTTGGCTTTGTTGGAGGTTCTTTAATGAGGAAGACTATAGTTGTAGCTCATGACCTTTTAGAGGCATTAGCGAGCAACAGTTGCTTATTGTCAGGTGAAAGGAGTAGACAAGGGTAGAAGGAGCAAAAAGGTATGATCCCTATTGACTCTGTTACTACTTTACGGGCACATATTACAACCCTTACGAAGTAGTTGAATAATATGCTAGGAGCATCTTCATCTACATCTAAGGTGATGCAAGTACAATGTGAACTATGTGAGAAAAACAACCATGGCTTAGCTGAATGTTTTTTGTTGGGAACCAGTGGTACAGAATAAATAAATTACTTGGGCCAGCCATAAAGAGCGAGATTGCAAGGACCTCCTAGATCTCAGTAAAAACAAATTGGATTGCTAGAGAACAAAATGGACAAGATGATGGAGACTTTGGGGTCTAAACTAGCAACTTAAAAAGAGAATCAGAAGAGGATGATTGTTAGCTAAGAGGAAAGTCAAAAAAGGATGGAGGTGAAGTTTGATCAGATTGTGAAGAACCATGCATCATCCATCCACAATTTGGAGGTTTAGGTAGGTCAACTTGCTAATGCGTAATTGAGAAGGCATGCGAAGCTTGGAAGAAGGTTTAGAAGTGGGAAAATTGCACCAACCTATGATCATGGGAGTTGGTGTGATTCTTTCCCTCAGATGAGGGGTAGTCCCACGATCATGGAAATCCCATCCGAGGGAAATTTTTAAAATTCCATCCCCTTTCTTTCTTTCATTCACTCTTCAAATTTTCAGACCTTCTCGCTTTAACCTACAAAAACTCTTCTCCCACTCTCTAAAATCCTTCATCTTCTCTAGATTCTTGGTATTTTCTTGATCACTTTTCTTAAATCTTTCAATCCTTTACTTTGACCATGCATTAATCATTCAAAAACATAAAGATTTGGGTAAGATTTTTCCCTTACTCTCTCTAAAAGTTGAATTCATCTCTTTTCTCTTACTTTTGCATGTTTTCTTCTTCCAATGGCACTAAAGAAGATGGTAGCTTGGAAACTGACTAATAAATTATGCCTTCAAGTCTTCAGTGAAGCTAAACTCGATTTGGTGGCAACTTTTCGTGACCAATTCCTTATTTATTCGGGGGATGAAGATATGCATTTCTGAGACCTTAGAGGTAGAAAATTAGTTGCTCCTAGATACTTTGATTTTGATGTATTAGGAACTATAGAAGTGAGATTTAAAGTTGAGCGATTGGCTACGAACATAGGCTGGAATAGATTCATTCATTGTGATGTGCCTATTTACCCTATGGTGACTATAGAGTTTTTCACTATAGTATGCTATAACCCTAAAATGGATGTATTATAATTTTGGTTAGCTTGCGATGTTCATAAACTTGATTATCATCTCATTTACGCAATTTTCGATTTATCAAAAAAATAATTTTAGATGAAAATGATGACTTTGATGTAGATAATTACTGGAAAACTCTAACAGGTGAAGCAAATTTTGATTCTTTCAATGCACCAGACACTTTAATTTGTAGTGCCAAGTATTTACTTTTGCATAAATTTATGTGCTTAATGGTGTTTAATAAAATTGAAAGTAAAAAATGCTCAGCCAAAAACTTTTCTTCCTTTGGTGCATGGAATGGAAAATAAAAATCAATACACCATATAGGATTTTTCGATCGATAATGAGTGTTGTGAATAAGAAGAGCTCTTATTTTGGCATGTCTTATATTGTTACTACTTGGCTTTGTTTTATAACTTTAATGTGGATAGTGTGCATTAAACTCGGTATGATATGTTTGACATATCTTATTTGAGGCGCTCTGAGATTTTGAATCTCCTTTATATGGAACTCTGAAATCCTCAGACGCATACTATAGTAAAGAATAGGAAGGGCAAGGATACAGCTGCTTCCCGACCCTCCACATCCCAAGCAGTCCCGGAGCTATAAGGCGAAGCTATGGAAGAGGAGCCAACCATATAAATAGAGGTCGACAAATTTAAGCAAATCCTTGACCAAATGGCATCCAACCACTAGCAAATGACATTGCAAATTAACGAGCTCGACACCTAGATGCGACAAGTCCACAAGGAGCAGAGGTATATGAAGAAGAAATTCCTTAAGTTCTTTCAAAGGAATAATTTCTAAGCTTCTTCACCAACACCGTCGCCACCACAATCTCTATAAGCCCTTCTTATCCTTAACTTTTAAATTGTTTCATTTCTTTGGTTTGATTTAATTTCTTTGTTTAGTTTCATGTCTTTTGTTTGGTTTTATTTCTTTTGTTTGGTTTGATGTCATTCTTCCTTATTTGGTGGTTGACTTGTCACATTGAGGACAATGTGATCTTTAAGCATGTGGAGATGACGTTGACTTTGTCAATTGAATTGTTTGAATCATTGTTTGCATTTTGTTAATTAGGATGCATGTTTAGGCATATTATGTTATTTTGTGTTAAGTAATGGAACCACACTTGAATCATTTTGATTGGTTTTGCCATGAGATTCTGTCATGATAGTTGGAAGGAGATTGAATGCATGCTTGAACTTGGATTAGGTTACTTGAATAGAGAGTGAACCATGTTGAGTGATGAAAAGTAGTTGGTTACATAAGCTTACTCGCAATTTGACATTTGAGCAATGAGTTAGTGTAAAGATGCATAATGAAATTTTATTTGAGCTAATATGAGGAT
Organism: Erythroxylum suave; assembly: GCA_027563595.1. NCBI lineage: Eukaryota > Viridiplantae > Streptophyta > Magnoliopsida > Malpighiales > Erythroxylaceae > Erythroxylum > Erythroxylum suave. Next base: position 919 of record JAOSBN010157353.1, on the reverse strand, counting down.
TAAACCTATATGACTCCATCTATAGTCATTCTATTTCTTTGTTGTGTGAAGCTATCTTAGGTTATTACCCTTCAAAACTTGTTTTGAATCGGTTTGAGTCTACTGGATGCATGCTTAATAGAGATGCTTAACGCATTTTTGGTATTAACCCTTAGCTTAAATGACCTACCCTTTTATTATCCCTTGCTATCCCGTTAAGCCTTAAACATTTTGTTTCTTAAAAATACCCAAAAATTTTAAAACCCAAAATCCCATTAACCTATCCATTCACAAGCTTAGTAGAGTATTAAGTAGTACATTAGTTGGGATTGTTGCAAAATTTTTTATATGAATTGAGAATATTTTTGCTGGTGAATCACATTGTATATAGTTGCTATTTTATTCACAGTCTCCTCCATGTATTAAGTAAAAGAAAAATGGAAAAGAGGGAGGAACACTTGAATAACATCAATAAGTGTAGATTATTAGCATATTTTTACATGTTTATGTTGGAATCATGTTTTATTATCCCTTTTCATCCTCTTTTTACTTTACGAATGCTTGTGTCAAACCCTTTTTCCCTCTTTACCCACCATGCTAAATTATGGAAATTTTGGAGTTGATATTTGCGATCGTCGGGCTCCGAAAATGGGGTCTGACACATGCATTAGTGACATTTTTCAAGTTAGGAATGTGACACCTAAGCCACACTTTGGCAAGGAACATTTCGGCAGTGAGTGAGGCAGTGAGTGATCTTCTCTTTGGTTCTTCATCACCGAAAACACTTACTCTTTCCTTCGTTCTTCTTCAACCACCGAACCTTCATTTCTTTAATTTCTGGAATTTTGCTGAAGGATTTGAAAAGTAATCAGGTGAGTGAAGTTTTAAGGTTTAAGTTCCATGGATTTGATTATGCTTTACGGATTAGTAGTGATTAAAT
>JAOSBN010157296.1:0-22692 GCA_027563595.1 Erythroxylum suave | reverse complement strand
CCTCCAATGTGCACACACACTTAGGCGTCTCCCTAAGCTCTTCCCCAAGCTTGATTAACAAAACTTCTTGAAGTTCTAGTGAAACAAAAGCTTGTGCATAAATCTGAAATTGTGCCTTGAGCTTATTGGAGTGTGACCTTGTAATTGGACGCATTGGCATCCTCAAGTCTCCATTGTCTTTGTGAGTTGAATCACATATTGAGGCTTTTCAAGAAAAACAAGATCATTCAAGTGCCATCATGGAAGGTTTTCCCAATATGGAAAGTTTTGTTGGTCCGATCACAAGGTCCCGAGTAAAGCATCGACAGGAGCAACTCCAAATTTAAGTGCAAAAAATGTTGAGAGTGGGCTGTCCAAATATGGAAAGTCCATATATGGAAATGTTTTGGAGCCTAAGTATGTCTACATAATAGGCTAAAAGACTAGTTTGGAGTGTTTGTGTTTTTGAGCCTGTTTTGGGTCAAATTTGGGTTTGTTTGTTATGGGTTTTTTATTTGTCTCCTTTGGGTTGGAATAAGTGAAATGGGCCACATTTCAAGTTGGCCACGTTGGTTTTAGTCACTTCTATTTCAGACTTGGTTTATGGGCTCAATTTAGCTTTTAAGTTAGAATACATGGGCCCTTTGTTATTTTTACTTAAGCCCATTCGAAACCCATTAGGTTTAGGTTTAATTAAGCATGTTTTAGGGTTTTTTTTGGCTTTCATATTCACCTCTTTATCTTCTCTCCAGCAGCCACCTCTCTCACAATATTGAAGATTGTCTTTTCATCTCACCCGCCTTCTCCACCACTTTCTCCATATCAACCATGTTCTTTACTACCTTGGCATTTATTTCAATTTTCAATGTTTTGTATTGTATTGTAATGCCTATTAAAAAGACTGTTTTCTGACGTAATAGGAGTCAAGCTGTAATTCGAAAATTTCAGATCTGAATAGAGAGAGTTTTTGCTTTCTTTTATGTTTATGCTCAAGGTGTTCTTATTGATTGCAATTGATTTTTATCTTTTGTTATCAATTTTAATTCCTATTTCTTGTGTTTTTTAGTGCTTAATTTATGGGGGTTTAAGAGGATTTCTGAAAATTAACTTGAGTTGTTTTCATAAGTGTTCTTGGTTGTAAGAACAAATCATAATCTGATTGCTTTGTTGAGAAACGAATTTTGATTTGATTGGTAACGAGTTCTAAGGGTAGATTAAGGGTCTTGGGGTTTTGCATCTTTTGATATCAGAGCCTTGGTTCCAATCAATTAAGTATTTATTCCATATTGACTGAAAAAGAATTTCGTTCTATTTGGCTTGTTTGCGCCAAAAACAAAAATTCAAGATCTTACATATCCAAAAACGTGCAATTGAGCTGAAAAATTGTTGCTTCGATTTTGTTGGCTTCAAATATACTGAAATACATTAAAAAGTTCAAGGGAAAACGTGATTATAGCTGCTATTTGGGAGTTTTAAATTTCGGAACAATTTGAGTACAACTAGCGCATTTTGGAGCTGTTCTTATCTGATTCATTTCAATTGAGTTTGGTTGATGGCAAAACCCGTACTTTTACATTATTTAGATTGTTTTGAGAGATAATTTGAGGTTCCATTTGGGAATTTCAAGTTTCTAATATTAAATTCCAGATCTTTCACTTGCTTGCATCCTTTAGTTTTCTTTTATTGAATCTGCCCATTTGCATCTTTTACATTAAAAGGCTGTAATATTGATTCATTGCTGCCTAAATAAAAAAAATCATCATACACTTATTGGTAATTTAAGTGTGTGCTTTCAATTTGATGTTTGCGTCAATTTTGCTTCTAGTGTTTTGCATGTTCATTCTTTGTTTAGGATTTCCTTGCAAATTCATAATTAAAATTGGTTGCATTAAGATATTTGATTGCTGTTCGATTTCTCCCTTAAGTATAAGCATCAAAAGATTGCTTGACTGGTAAAAGGCAAGAGTGTGTGAGCTTAAAAGAGGAAAAAAGACAAGTTTGAGTGAAAACACAAGAGGTGTGTCATTACTACGAGAGTAAACACGTGAGGGAGTGTTTGTGAGGATTATTTTATTGTCATCTTTTTTGAAATTTTAGATTGAACATGGATTCTCAAGAACGTGGAGTTGAGAAAAAAAAAACCAAGCTTTCATTCTAAAAGCTATGCAACAGGAGTTCCAAAGAATGTAAATCATGATAAGGGACATGAATGAAAGAATTGAAAAGGGGGCTACCTGAAATGTTCCAAGTCTGAGAAGACAACCAACACCTACAATTGACGATGAATATAACGAAGAGTTTGATAAATAAGCCACTATGATAAATGAAGGCAAAAACTAGGAAGTATCAAAATGAAAATTCCATCGTTTCTAGGCAAGAATGATCTCAATGCATACATGGAAAGGGAACGAAAGATGGAGCTCATTTTTTAGTGTCACAATTACTCAGAAGAAAAGAAGGTAAAGCTTGCTATCATAGAGTTTAGTGAGTATGCCCTTGTGTGGTGGGACCAATTTATCATGAGTAGAAGGAGAAATAGATAACGTACTATCCAAACTTGGGAGGAGATGAAAGCCATCATGAGAAGATGTTTTGTTCCTAGCCACTATTATAGGGAATTGCACCAAAAATTGAAAAGACAAGTGAGGGTGCCATTTACAATTAGGAAGTATAGTGATGAAGTTACATGTAATGTGGTTCCAATGCAAGCTAGTCATATGTTGTTGGGTAGACCATGGCAATGGGATGGGAAAGTAATGGATGATGGGTATCTGAATAGGTGTGCAGTGGAGAAAGAGGGCAAAAGGTATACACTTTTACCTTTGACATCAAAACAAAATTTTGAAGACCAAATGCAACTTGAAAAATCCTATGATGAATTTGCACCAACAAAGGCTAAGCAAAAAAGAAAAGAAATAGAAAAATAAAATGAGAAAGAAAGAGAAAAGAAAGAGAAAAAGGAGAGTGAGAGAAAAATAGAAGGAAAATCAAAATAAAAAAAGAATAAAGATAATTCAGCCAATGAGAGAAAAGAAGAGAGAAAAGTGAATTTCTATGCAAAAGTGAGGGATGTTAAGAGAGCTTTGATGACAAACATGCCAATGTTTTACTTTTGTACAAAGAGGCTTATTTTTCAACTAATGATCTTGACCCTACTTTGCCTAGTGTTGTGATTGATGTTTTGCAAGAATATAGCGATGTCTTTCCCGATGATCTACCTCAAGGTACCACTTTTGCGAGGAATTGAACATCAAATCGATCTCATTCCTAAGGCTGCCATACCCATTGGAACAGCTTATTGAAGCAATCCTGAGGAGACTAAATAATTGCAAAAGCAAGTGGAAGAAATTTTGGAGAAAGGACACATAAGAGAGAGCTTAAGCCCATATGCGGTACTCATTTTGTTGGTACCAAAGAAGGATGGAAGTTGGCGTATGTGTGTGGATTGCAGAGCCATCAACAAAATAATTGTAAAATATCGACATCCTATACCTTGACTTGATGATACGTTGGATGAGTTACATGCTGCATGCATCTTTTCTAAAATTGATTTGAAGAGTGGGTATCACCAAATTAGAATGAAACCAGGTGATGAATGGAAAACTGCCTTTAAAACTAAACATCGATTGTATGAGTGGTTGGTAATGCCATTTGGCTTAACTAATGCATAAAGTACCTTTATGCATTTAATGAAACATGTTTTGCGAGAATTTATTAGCAAGTTTGTAGTTGTCTATTTTGATGACATTATAGTGTATAGCAAATCTATTGAAAAACATGTCATTCATTTAAAATGTGTGTTTGATGTGTTGCGAAAATTTCAATTGTATGCTAACATGAAGAAATGTACATTTTGCATTGATTGCATCATTTTCTTAGGATGTATGGTGAATGCAAAAGGAATTAAAGTAGATAGCGAAAAGGTAAAGGCTATACATGAATGGCCGAAACCTAAGAATGTTAGTGAGGTAAGGAGTTTTCAAGGTTTGACAAGTTTCTATAGGAGATTTGTCAAAGATTTTAGTGCAATTGCTACCCCATTGAATGAAATCATGAAAAAAAAAGATAAGGGGTGTATTTGGGGTAAAGAGCAAGAGCATGCATTTGCATTATTAAAGGATAAGTTGAGTAATGCATCATTATTGAGGCTGCCTAATTTTGATTTAACTTTTGAAATAGAATGTGATGCTTTTGGGATTGGTGTAGGTGCTGTTTTGATGCAGGAAAAAGGACCAGTTGCCTATTTTAGCAAGAAGCTAAATGAAGCACAACTCAACTACTCAACTTATGACAAGGAGCTATATACGTTGGTGAGGGCATTAGAGACATGGCAACATTATCTACTGCCCAAAGAATTTGTAATTCACACCAACCACGAATCATTGCGCCATTTGAAGGGGCAAAGCAAGTTGAATAAGCAACATGTGAAATGGGTGGAATTCATTGAATCATTCCTATATGTGATACAATACAAGAAAGGGAAAGAGAATGCTGTAACTGATGTGCTCTCTAGAAGGTATTCTTTGATTTCAACTCTTTCTTCTAAGTTGTTGGGATTTGAGCACATGAAAGAAATGTATACGCATGATGCTGATTTTTCAAATGTGTATGTTGCTTGTGAACATGCTGCATTCCATGATTTTTATAGGCGTGAGGGATTTCTATTTAAGAAAGGGAAGTTATGCATGCTTAATAGTTTAATTTGAGAATTGCTTCTTCATGAAGCACATAGTGGGGCGCTTATGGGACATTTTGGTATAGACAAAACATTATGTTGCATGAGCATTTCTTTTGGCAAAATTTGCACAAAGACGTCGAGAAAATCTATTCATGTTACATATCAAGCTAAGTCTAGAGTTCAACCACATGGGTTATACATGCTATTACCTGTTTCTACTCGTCCTTGGGTTAATATTTCTATGGACTTTATTTTGGGGTTGTCGAGGACTAAGAAAGGATGAGACTCAATTTTTTTTGCAATGGATCATTTTTCTAAAATGGCTCATTTTGTTCCATGTCATAAAACTAATAATGCATCTCACATTGCTGATTTGTTTTTTTGCGTGGTAGTACGTTTGTATGGCATTCCTAGGACTATTGTATCTGACCGAGATGTTATGTTTCTTAGTCATTTCTGGCATGTACTTTGGTCTAAACTTGGGACTAAGCTATTATTTTCTACTTCATCACACCTTTAAACTGATGGTCAAACCGAAGTAGTGAATAGGACTCTTGGTACCATGTTGCGTGCTTTAATTAGAAGGAATGAAAAGACTTAGGAAGAACTTTTACCATTTGTTGAGTTTGCTTATAATAGAAGTGTGCATTCTTCTACTGATTTTGCTCCTTTTGAGATTGAGTATTGTTTTAAACCACTAACCCCTTTGGATCGTGTGCCTATTCCTTTAGGTGAGATTTCTAACTTAGCACAAGAAAGGATTGAGAAGTGAAATCAACAAGTTGCTACCCAAGTGAACAAAGGAAGACGCATAGTAACCTTTGAACTAGGAGATTGGGTATGGGCGCACATGCGCAAGGAAAGGTTTCCTTTTAAACAAAAATCTAAATTGGACGCTCGTGGTGATGGACCATTTCAAATCATTGCTAAGATCAATGACAATGCCTACAAAGTTGATCTTCCTGATGAGTATGCTGTTTCTAGTACCTTTAATGTATCTAGCCTGTCTCCTTTCAATTTTGATGAAGGTGAAGATTCGAGGATGAATCATTTTGATAGGAGGGGAAATGATACAAATGGCATTCAAGATGCTACAAGAAGCAATCTAGGTGATTTAGAACTAATTCCAAATATGGAAAGTTTTTGATTCCAAATAAGGAAACTTCATCAAATTTGGAAAATGGAGCTAAAGCGCACGGAGATACCATAGGAAATCATGTCGAGGCTATTCAAGAAAAACAAGATCATTCAAGTACCAACATAGAAGGTTTTCAAAGTTTTGTCAATCCTGCCACAAGGTCTCGAGCAAAGCATCTGAATGAGCAACTCCAAATTTATGTGCAAAAACATGTTGAGAGTGGGCTGTCCAAATATGGAAAGTCCATATATGGAAATGTTTTGGAGCCTAAGTATGCCTACATAATTGGACTAAAAGACTAGTTTGGACTGTTTGTGTTTTTAAGTCTGTTTTGGGTCAAATTTGGGTTTGTTTGTTATGGTTTGTTTTTTATTTTGTCTCCTTTGGGTTAGAATAAGTGAAATGGGCTACATTTCAAGTGGGCCACGTTGGTTTTAGTCACTTCTATTTCAGACTTGGTTTATGGGCTCAATTTAGCTTTTTAAGTTAGAATACATGGGCCCCTTGTTATTTTTAATTAAGTCCATTCAAAACCCATTAGGATTAGGTTTAATTAAGCATGTTTTAGGGTTTTTGTGGCTGTCATATTCACCTCTCCATCTTCTCTCCAGCAGCCACCTCTATCTCAACATAGAAGATTGTCTTTTCATCTCACCCAACTTCACCACTTTCTCCACATCAGCCTTGTTCTTTACTACATTGAAGACACTTATTTCAATTTTTAATTGTTTGTATTGCATTGTAATGCCTATTAAAAAGGCTATTTTTGGATGTAATAGGAGTTAAGTTGTAATTCGAAAATTTCAGATCTGAATACAGATAGTTTTTTCTTTCTTTTATGGTTATGCTCAAGGTGTTCTTATTGATTGCAATTGATTTTATCTTTTGCTATCAATTTTAATTCCTATTTCTTGTGTTTTTTAGTGCTTAATTTATAGGGGTTTAAGTGGATTTTTGAAAATTAACTTGAGTTCTTTTCATAAGTATTCTTGGATGTAAGAACAAATCATAATCTGATTGCTTTGTTGGGAAACGAATTCTGTTTTGATTGGTAACGAGTTCTAAGGATTGATTAAGGGTCTTAGGGTTCCACATCATACTCGGTGCCATGCGAATAGGTATATTGCATGATCATTGATAGTAGGAGTTGCACTAACGTTGCTAACACTTTATTGGTTGATAGACTAAAAAGTTGGCAACTCTAAAGCATCCAAAATTGTACAAATAGCAATGGCTGAATGAAGGTGGGCAAGGTGACAAAACAGGTTCTAGTGACATTTTCCAATTGGAAATATAGTGATGAGATTCTGTGTGATGTAGCACCAATGCAAACTAGTCATCCTCCTTTTTTGGCATCCATGGAGGTTTGATAGATAAGTTCAACATGATGGGTATAAAAACAATTACCTCTTTATCATGAACAACAAACATGTGATTTTAACACCCCTCAAACCATGGGTAGCATGTGAGGATCATATTAGGATAACTAGAGAATACAAATTTAGAGAAAAGTGAGTGCTTAAGTAAAAGAGTGAGAGTGTGAAAAAGAGTGAAAAGAGCATTGTAATAAGCCGTGGGAGAGGAAAATCATATTATGAGACTCAAAATAAAGAGAAAGATATGAGGATTAGTGCCTATAATAGTAGCAATGAGGTCAAGAGTGCTACGTTAGCAAGGCAACAACAACTTGTACTTGTGTACAAGGATTTTTACCTTTCAACTAACAAACTTTGTCCTTCTTTGCCTAGTGTTATTGTGTCTTTATGCAAGAATTTGCTGATTTATGCCATGAGAAGTTGCCACAAGGATTACGTCTTAAGAGGCATTGATCGTCAAATTGATTTCATCTTGGGTTAAACTATTCCTAATAGACTAGCTTATAAAGCTAATCCATAGGGGACCAAAGAAATTCAAAAGCAAATGGATGAGTTAGTGGAGACTAAGGAGATTCAAAAGCCTTACCTCATGTTTAGTTCCTGTAATTCTAGTATCAAATAAAGATGGAACATAGTGCATGTGTGTGGATTTTTAACTATCAACAAAATCAAAGTAAAGTATAGACATCACAAACCTAGATTAGATTATATGCTTGATAAGTTGTATGGTTTTTTCAAGTTTTCAAAGATTGATTTAAAAAGTGGGTATTATCAAATTCCAATGAAAGAGGAAGGCAGATGGAGAATTGCTTTTAAAAAAATATGGTTTATATGAGAGGTTGGTATTGCCTTTAGGTTTAACTAATGTAACAAATACTTTTAAGAGATTAATAAACCATTTTTTGTGATCTTTTATCAGGAAATTTGTTGATTTGTACTTTGGTGATATTTTGGTATATAGATAGAATTTGGATGACCATGTCAAACATTTTCATTCTTTGCTTTATACTTTAAGAGAATATCATTTGTATGTTAACTTGAAGAAATGCACATTTGTATGGAATCTATTGTGTTTTTTGGTTTTGTTATGAGTGCGCATGAAGTTAGTGTATACAAGGAAAGCATTAAGGCAATTAACGAGTAGCCTACATCTAAAAATGCAAACGTGGTATGAAGTTTTCTTGGTTTAGCAAATTTTCAAAGGAAGTTTGTAAAGGATTTTAGTTCTATAGCAGCTCCTTTAAATGAACTTGTTAACAAGAATGTTGTGTTCAGATTAACAGATGTGCATTAAATGAACTTCAGTACTTTGAAAGATAAGATGACCAATGCACCTTTTCTTCCTTTACCATACTTATATAAAGTTTTCAAGAACGAAGTTGATACATTAGGAATTGGTATAAATATTTTGATACAAGATTCTGAACCAATTGTTTACTTTAGTGAGAAGCTTAGCAGAGCAGCCTTGAATTACCTAGCTTATGATAAGGAATTATAAACATTAGTGAGGGCTCTACAAACATGGCAACACTATTTATGGCTAAAGGAGTTAATTATTTTTTGGATCATGAGAGATTTGAAGTTTTAAGGTCCCAGGGTTATAGGAGGAAGAATTCTTTCAAGTAAGGAGGGAATGATGAAGATCAACATACATCAACACTCATTGATCCATTATAAGGTATTGGAGGTCCTAATACGCTCATATTTTCCTATCTTTATAGTAGCTTAACATTTAGTATTCATTCCCATTTTCTGTCTAAAATGATTCATCTATCTTATTTTTTGCTTTACAGGTGCTTTTGGACATGAAGTGAATATGAGCTAAAGGAGACCTAATTAAAGCAAATGAAGTTCATATTTGGAACGAGGAAGTCGAAATGAGCAAGAATGATTGAAGTAGCAGAAATCCTAATCCTACTTTGACCAGGAATCCTAATTTCACAAGGATTTCCTACCGACAGTGCAGAACGGATTTTGTCAATGCAATCGGTTTTGTCAACGAATGCATAACTTTGGAAACAACTTTTTAGAAGTTTCTACAAGATTTGATGACGTGGCATCCCTCTATTGGCCATATGATGATGTCATCCACGTGGTCAGCCACCTCACCATGCCACATCACCCTCCTTTCCACCTTGGATGCCACAGATGAAGATCTGATTGCCAACTCACGCATGCATGTGTGTGGAAGCTTCCTCCACCATCCTTGAAGCTTCCGAATCAACCTTGAAGTCTGATCTCTCTTCCACCTCCAAAAGACCAATATAAATTGGGCTAAATATGATTATGGATTCGGATTGGATTTCTTTTGCATAGAGCAGAAGATTTTCAGGCAGACCTTTCGTCAATCTTGGGCTTACATATGAAGATCTAACGGCTGGATTGGTCTGAAATTTAGTGTGAAGAAACTTAACTCATTGGTCTATCTGAACCTAAACTTTGAGCTGTAAATTCGTCTCTGTTTGAGACTTATACAATGTCTAAGTTGCCCCTGAGAATCTATTAGAATAGTGAAATCCAAGTTTTACAAGGATGTGTAAACTGACCTATACCTTTATATATAGGGACCTGTCATCTCATTATATGGAGTTCACGTCCTCTTTGTTCTTGTGCTAGGGCCTGAAATATAGTTTTCTTCTCTTCTTCCTCTTTCTCTCTTCCAAACTCATAGATTTAGTTAGATTATTCTTAGACATGTTTATCCGAATTATAATGACTCTTTCTAGCTAATCTCTTTTTTAATTGTAAGCGTTAGTAACCCTAAACCATAGTTTTAATTCATGAGATTTTAGATCTAATTTTGTGTATGAGTATATGTGTGATTGTGGTTTAATTTTGTGTTTATGTTTTACGCTTGATTGTCAAATATTGTAGGAAGAATTAAAGTCTACAATTTCATTGTTCTTATGAGTTTTGGATCTGGTAATTAATTGATTTATATGGTAGTCATTGAATTGAAGGTAGTAGTAAATTCTAGGTGTTTAAACATAAACTTTTAACTTGTTCATGATTGGTAGTCAATGTGAATTGGTTAAGATCTCTTAAAAGCTACTTTTCTTTAATATGTTACCTTGAATTTTGATGCATGGTAGTTATTGTTTAAATTCTTGTTGATAGTTTTGTTTGCTTGGTAGTCGAGAAACAAATAAATTAGGTAGCTTGATCCTAAATCACACACATCACACATAGAAAACTTGAATGTTCAATGAATGAATTAACTAGTTGTTTGGTGGTGAAAACTTTTACAATTTAATCCTTTTGCAATTGATTTTTCTCCTACTTTATAATCTGATTCTGCCGAGTTTAGTTAGTTTAAATTAAGGTTTAATTTGTTTTATTTCTTACTTACAAAAGTTAATTTCGAAACCAAAATCCCCCCTTCTTTGATTCGTGTGTTTGCATGTTTGAATTTTACTACTTTTTGTGTGATTCGAATCTGATTTTGCCTTGCATGGTAGTTTTACATCTAAATTGATCTAGCATCTTAATTGTTTCCATAATTAGACTAGTATAATTATAGGTCACGAACTTTGCATGTTAAGGTAGATTAAATCACATTTTACTTTAAGATTTTCTTTTGATTTCAAATCTGATCTGATTTGTGTCCTTTAGATTAGTCGTCTACACTATTACACAAGCATCCACATAGTTTTTAGGAGTAATTTGGAGGTGAATTAGAGTAAACAACCAAGTTAATGTTCTGATCTTGTTCTCTCTTTGTGTGTTGAGACTTAGCTTGTTTAATTTGAGTTGATTTCAATGTGGCCTTGCTCTTAATTACTTTGCCGTGTGTGTTATAGGTCTGATCTTATTTGATTTAGTTTGATTTTGCATATAGATCATTAGTTTGTCATCCATATAGGTTAAATAACTTGTTTAGGATGCATTTTGTTAAGTTATTCTCTTGCATTCATAATTGCATCCAATCTGTCCTCTTTTGCTTAATTAATAAACACATTTATTGTTTGATTAGTGTCTGTATTCATATTTTATAGTTCTCTGTGAGGACAATCCCTACTTGCCTATACTACTTGTGTAGATTTTTAGGGTTAATTTGTAAGGCCGAACAACATCTTACCAAATTTTGGCATCGTTGCCGGGGAACTAACTTTTATTTACTCTTTTCAGGCTTATTTATGTGTTTATTGAAGTTTCTTTTGTGGGATTTATGACCAGTCCATTTGATCAACAACTTACAGAAGAAGAAATTGAGCAATACTATATCAACCAATCTGCCCATCTCAATCTATCACCACTTCAATCACCTCTCTTCGATCCTTTTCTCTCACGTGGATTGGAGGAGAGAATCACCTCATTTAATCCTCTTTTTCAACTAAACTTCGAACAAGGTGAATCATCCTCACTGGACAGAGTTTACTATGACCCCAATGCCTCCCCATCATCATCTTCGACTTCATCATTCATTAATCTATATAACATGGCTATCTAAGCTCAACGCACTTTGAAGGGGCTTGTTGCTCCTAATCTTGATAATCAACCTATTTGTATTAATGTGGAGAATGCTAACTTTGAGTTGAAATCTGGTTTCATCCATCTTCTTCCTAGTTTTAATAGTCTTGTAGGTGAAGATCCACAGTCCCACCTCAAGGAGTTCCACATGGTATGCAATGGCATGAAACCACAAGGAGTGGAAGAGAACCAAGTGAAATTGAAGGCCTTCCCTTTCTCTCTAAAGGGGGCAGCAAAATAGTGGTTGTTCTCTGTCCGTCCCGGTTCCATCACACAATGGAGTGACTTGAAATGAATGTTCTTGGAGAAGTACTTTCCTGCATCTCATGCTGCTAACATAAGGAAGGAACTTTGTGGTATAAGGCAAGCTCATCATGAATCTTTCTCTAAATATTGGGAGAAGCTTGAGAAACTTTGTTTTCAATGCCCCCACCATCAAATTCTAGACCAACTTCTCATCCAATACTTCTATGAGGGGTTGACACCCCAGGATAGAAGCATTATAGATGCCGCAAGTGGAGGAGCCTTGGTAGATAAAACACCTGAAGCTGCTAAGTACTTGATCTCCAACATAGCTGCGAATAGCAAACAATTTGGCACCCAAGGTGATTACCGACGTAGGCGAGTTCATGAGGAAAGTAGCTCTAACTTGGAGTCCAAAGTCAATGAATTAACTTCTCTTGTCTAAACTTTGATGTGTGGTGATGGTAATGTTGCTAAAGTGTGTGGTATATGTTCAATAAGTGGTCATAATTCTGATTCTTGTCCTCAAATGCTTGATGATTCAATTGAACATGCTAATGCTATAGGTGGTAATTTTAATGCTAATCCACAACGAAAATATGATCCTTACTCTTGAACTTATAATCCTGGTTGGTGTGATCATCCAAATTTTCATTATGGTAATCCTTATCAACCACCTCGTAACTGTGTTAACAGTCCTCCTTTTAATCCTCAATTGAACTATCAAGCTAGAACGTCCCCACCCCATTTGAATTCGAATGCTAACACTCAATCTAGTGTTGATAAGATGAAAGATTTGAAGGATATTGTTAAACACCTTGCTACTAATGCTATGACTTTGCAATAAGGACTTGTTTCTTTGCAACATGAAACTCGTGTAGGCATTCAAAACTTAGAGAAGCAAATGGGACAATTGGCCACAAGGGTAGGTAAGTTGGAGGCATAAGCTAATGGGAGATTACCTTCCCAAGTTTTGAACCCAAAGGAACCTGTCCAAGCAATTGAATTAAGGAGTGGAAGGCCCTTAGTGAGCAAAAAATGAAGGAAATAGCTATGGAGGAGGAGGAGGAACTTGAATCCCATTCGGCCACACTTGATCCATCAAAAGTCGAGAGAACCCCTCCCAAGGAAGTGACAAAAACTTCTGGCCCCTCCAACGTCGAGACCTCTCATGATGCTCCAAAGGTAAATTCTAACTTTGTGACTTCTAATTTTAAGCTAACTCCCCCTTTTCCTTTGAATTCTTCTACAACTAAGGCAAAGAAGGACGAAAAAGAGAAGGACATCTTAGAGTTGTTTAAAAAGGTGGAAATCAATATTCCTTTGCTGGATGCTATTATACAAGTGCTAAAATATGTCAAATTCCTAAAAGAGTTATGCACAACCAAAAGAGCCCAAAGGCTCAAAGGACACAAAACTGTGAACATGGGAGAGGTAGTTCCTACTGTTATGCAAAGAAATTTGCCTTCCAAGCAAAAAGACCCAAGTGCATTTGCTATCCCATGTATAATTGGTAATGCTTTGTTTGAAAAGGCTTTATGTGATCTAGGAGCTTCTATTAGTGTGATGCCAAAACATGTATATGATTCTCTTAGTCTTGACCACTCCTATTCTTTTTGGTACACTTTAATTAAAGACTACCAAGACTAAGATTGATTGTGAACATGACACTTTATCTATGAGAGGTGATGATAAAATTGTTGAATTTAACACTAGTGATGCTCTTAGATATCCATATGTTCATGCTACTTTATCATGTGCCTAGACCATGATGATGACCTTGTTCAAGGGAGATTTGATTTGGAATTCAATGATGGTTTAGCTTTGACTCTTTGGTATGGATTTGATGATGATGCCTTCAGTGTGGATGATGTCGTGATTAATGGATGTGTGTGTGAATGTTCATTGCCCTTGAAAGTTTATGAATCTATTCATTCTTTGAATTTTCTTACCTCCATTCCTCATGATCTTGTATATCTTGATTTGCCTATTTCCTATAAGAAACTTTTGCTTTCTATCTTGCACGCCCCTGATCTTGACTTGAAACCTTTTCCAGATAACTAGAAATATGTGTTTCTTGGTGAACATGATACTTTACCTTTTATTGTTGCAAAGAATTTAACAAGTATGCAGGAAGAAAAGTTGGTGAATGTTCTTAAGGACCATGAGAGTGCAATTGGATGGACCCTTGCTGACATCAAAGGAATTAGTCCTACCATGTGTATGCATCGCATACTCTTAGAGAAAAATTCTAAGCCAACAAAGGAGATGCAAAGGAGACTCAATCCGCCCATGATGGAGGTAGTTAAGGGCTCAATTCTTAAACTTTTGGATGCAGGTGTCATTTATCCCATCACGGATAGCAAGTGGGTGACACCAATCCATGTGGTGCCAAGGAAAACCGGTTTGACAGTGGTCAAGAATGCACATGATGAACTTGTTCCACAACGAGTTCAAAGTGGTTGGAGGATGTGTATTGATTATAGGAAGCTCAATCTTTCTACAAGGAAGGATCACTTTCCCCTTCCTTTCATGGATCAAATGCTAGAGTGTCTTGTAGGTAAGCCTTTCTACTATTTTATTGATGGATATAATGGTTATAATCAAATTGTTATTGACCTCAAAGATCAAGAAAAGACTACCTTTACTTATCCTTTCAGTACATTTGCATATAGGAGAATGCCATTTGGCTTGTGTAATGCACCTACTACTTTTCAAAGATGCATGACGAGTATACTTTTTGACCATGTAGAAAGAATCATGAGGTTTTAATGGATGATTTTACTATTTATGGTGATTCTTTTGATCATTGTTTAGGAAATCTATCTTTGATCTTGAAGAGATGTATGGAAACTAACCTTGTCTTGATTTATTAGAAGTATCACTTCAAGGTTGAACAAGGGATAGTTTTAAGGCATGTTGTTTCTTCACGTGGTCTTGAGGTTGATAAAGCTACGATCAATATTATCTTGTCTTTGCCTTACCCCTCACGCATGAGGGATCTTTGTTTTTTTCTTAGCCATACTGGATTTTATAGAAGCTTTATCAAGGACTACTCAACAGTCGCCACACCCTTTTGCAAGCTTTTGGCAAAAGATGTGCCCTTTAACTTTGATAACACATGTAGCAATTAGGCATCTTATGAAGAAAAAGGACACCAAACCACGCCTTATTAGATGGATTCTCTTGCAAGAGTTTGATCTTGAAATTAAGGACAAGAAAGGTGTCGAGAACCATGTTGCTGACCAATTAAGCCACTTGAACGCCAATGAAGTAGAGGCCGAATCAATCAATCACTTTCCCGATGAGATGTTGTATGCGTTGCTTTTTTCTTCCAAGCCATGGTATGCTGATTTAGTAAACTTTTTAGTTACGAATGAACTACCATCAAGTATGTCCAAATCCCAACGTGACTAATTTAGAGCTGATGCTAAACATTATTTTTAGGATAATCCTTATTTTTGGAAGTTTTGTGCCAATCAAGTGATTAGGAGATGTGTACATCAAGATGAGTTACATTCAATCCTTTCCTTTTTCATTCATATTCATGTGGTGTTCATTTTGGTGCCAAACGTACAGCTCATAAAATACTTGATTGTGGTTTCTTTTGGCCTTCATTATTTAAAGATGCTTATGAATTTTGCAAGTCATATGAAAGATGCCAAAAGTAGGAAACATGACTCATAGGAATCAAATACCATTGAACAATATTCTGTTTGATCAAGTTTTTGATGTTTGGGGTATTGATTTTATTGGTCCTTTTCCTTCTTCATATGGTTATCTTTATATCTTGCTTGCTGTTGGTTATGTATCTAAATGGGTGGAAGCACTTGCTACTAGATCGAATGATGCTAAAATTGTTGTCAATTTTTTAAAGACTAATATTTTTTCATAGGTATGGCATTCCAAAGGCAATCATTAGTGATAGAGGCAACCATTTTTGTAATCAATCCTTTGAAGCCCTTTTGAAACGTTTCCATGTTGTTCACCACACTTCCACAGCTTATCATCCTCAAACTAGTGGCCAAGTTGAGATTTCAAATTGAGAGATCAAGTCTATTTTGGAGAATACCATACAACCTAATAGGAAGGATTGGAGTGCTAGATTAAGTGATGCATTGTGGGCATATAGGACAGCTTATACAACACCTATAGGAATGTCACCCTTTAGGATGGTTTATGGTAAAGCTTGTCATCTGCCTCTAAAAGTTGAACACAAAGCTTTTTGGGCCATTAAGCATTGTAACATGGCCTATGACAATGTTGGAAACAATAGGAAGTTAAAATTGCAAAAATTGAGGAGATAAGGAATGATGCCTATGATAACTTATGTAGGACAAAAAGTTCTTCTCTACCAATCACGTCTTCGTCTTTTTCTTGGTAAAATTCGATCCAAATGGCATGGAACCTATGTTGTTACTAATGTTTTTCCATATGGTACATTTGAAATCAAGGGCTTAAGTAGCCACAAAGTGTTCAAGGGGAATAGACATCGTTTGAAACCTTTCTTTGAAGGTTTTGAAAAGATGCAGGTGGAGAAGATGAATGTATCCAAACCTTGCTATGAGGAGTAGCATGCAATGCATGACGTCCAGCTAGCGACGTTAAACAAAAGCACTTAATGGGAGGCAACCCATCATTCAAAAATCAGATTTGCTTTTCTTTTCCCTTTCTTTTTTATTTATTTCAGGTTTTTATGGGTTTTGTATGTGTGTTTGTCTTTCCTTTCTTACTTTGATTTCAGCATTGAAGACAATGTTGTGTTTAAGTGTGGGAGGGAAGATTTAGGATAGTTTTGCATCAAAATTCTTGAGTTTAAGGGTAGCACAAATTTTGGCCATATTCTCATTTTGTGTTTAATGGTGATGTCGCACCTTGCCCTTACTTTAACTTGATGATTTTTACTTATACTTGCATGTTTTATTCCAAAAACCCATAAAAATTTCGAAAAATCCAAAAATATTTTCTGGTTTTGCTTTTATTTTTTTGCACCTTAAGTATTTAGCTTTGTATTTTAATCTCCCAATGATTGATAACAGTTCCTATATTATGCATGAGAATTAGTTGATAATGATTAAGGCATAAAATTGATGAATGTGTTTTTATGTAAGTTTTAAGCTTTCTAGTTTAAGGAGTGACCTTGAAAATATGTAATGTTGACTTGACAGAAGTTTACCTTTTGTGAGCTTTTGAACCTTCAATGTATTTCTTTGATGTGTGCATTCTTTCAATGGTATGATTCTCTAGAACTTGCTTGATATCTTGATGAGAATACATTTTACATGTTTTGCATGAATATGATAAAGGAATTTAGGATTTAGCCACTTAACTAAAAAGCCAACTTAACGTATGCTATCCACTAGTGAGCCCTTTTGAGCTTGTTTATCCTTTTCTTCACTTTACCCATGTTTAACTGAGCCTTGTTGTCATTTAATCTTTCTACCCTCTAGCTAATAGAGTATGTTTTTGGCAAGTTGAATATGTGGAATGGTTGGAATTGATGAGATTATATGGCTTGATAAGCTAATGAGTGTGTTTTGGCCAAAAGATTGAAAAAAAAAAAAAGAATGATGCCATGACTTGAAAAAATGAGGCCGAAATATAAATAGATAAAAAAGAATGAAAGAAAAATGTGATTCCCTTATAGTTCAATTGTTTATATGTTTATGCGAATGACAAAAAAAAAGATCAAAGAAGTTGAGATATGTGCTTTGAAAAAGAAGAATGGTGTAATTGGTTGCAAACATGTGCATGAATTCCATGATATGTTATTCGCTCTACTTCCTTTAGTTTTTAGCCTTTTCTTATCCTTTCTTCTTATCCTACCTTTACCCAAGCCTTGTTACAACCATGATAAAGTCCTTTTGATTCATATTGTGCTGTATATTCATAGTAGGGTACTTGCGATTGAAAAGCAAGCTTATGATAGAACATATCTATAGTTTGAATTCGAGAGTTTTTAATACATGTACCCTAAACACAAGAGTGTTGGAGTGTTTATCAATGACAGGACCTATTACTTTGATATGGCATAGATTTCCTCTAACTCCTTTATGCTATTTAACTTGTTTCTTACATTTAAAGTGAGTTCATGACTTTTATGTTTCGATCATGGTTAACTAGGTTCTAGTTATAACATTTGCATTCTTTGATATTGTTGGGAGGATTGGAGAAATGTTATACACTTAAATAGTTTCTCTTGCATTGATTTTCACGCACATAGTTCTTTTATTTTCTTAGTTTTAGTTTTTTTTTCTTTTCCTTACTCGAGGATGAGCAAGAGCTAAGTGTGGGAGAATTTGATACACTCATTTTTCCCTATCTTTTTAGTACCTTAACACTTAGTATTTTGTTCCCATTTTCTATCCAAAATGATTCACTTATCTTATTTTGGGCTCTACAGGTACTTTTGGACATGAACTGAAGAATATGAGTGAAACGAGAACCAATTAGCGGAAATGAAGTTCATATTTGGAGTGAGGACGTCAAAATGAGCAAGAATGATCGAAGTAGCAGAAATCCTAATCCTACTAGGATTAGGAAACTAGGATTAGGAATCCTACTTTGACCAAGAATCCT
Source organism: Erythroxylum suave (assembly GCA_027563595.1). Taxonomy (NCBI): domain Eukaryota; kingdom Viridiplantae; phylum Streptophyta; class Magnoliopsida; order Malpighiales; family Erythroxylaceae; genus Erythroxylum; species Erythroxylum suave. The sequence continues at coordinate 4,229 of JAOSBN010157296.1, read as the reverse complement.
AATTTCACAAGGATTTCCTACCGGCAGCGCAAAATGGATTTCATCAATACAATTAGTTTTGTTAATGAATGTGTAACTTTGGCAGCAACTTTTTGATGACGTGGAAACCATCCATTGGCCATATGATGATGTCATCCACATGGTCAGCTGTCTCACCATGCCACATCACCCTCCATACCGCCTTGAACACCACGGATGAAGATTTGACTACCAACTCACGCATGCATGTGTATGGAAGCTTCCTCCACTATCTTTGAAGCCTCCAAATCCACCTTGAAGTCTGATCTCTCCTCCACCTCCTCAAGACCAATATAAATTGGGCTAAATATCATTATGCATTCGGATTGGATTTCTTTTTCACAAAGTAGAAGAATTTTAGGCAGACCTTTCCTCAATCTTGGGCTTATATATGAAGATCTAACCGTTGGATTGGGCTGAAATTTGGTTTAAAGAACCTAAACTCGTTGGACTATCTGCACCTAAAATTTGAACTGTAAATTCTTCTCTGTTTAAGACTTATACAATGTCGAAGTTGCCCCTAAGAATCTGCTAGAATAGTGAAATCTAAGTTTTATAAGGATGTGTAAACTGACCTATACCTCTATATATAGGGACCTATCAGCTCATTATGTGGAGTGCACATCCTCTTTCTGCTTGTGCTAGGGCGTGACATATAGTCTTCTTCCTCTTTCTCTCTTCCAAACTTATAGATTTACTTAGTTTATGCTTAGACATGTTTAGCTAAATTATAATGACTCTTTCTAGCTAATCTCTTTTTCAATTGTAAGGTTAGGAGCCCATAATTTATGTATGATTATATGTGTGATTGTGGTTTGATTTTGTGTTTATGTTTTATGCTTGATTCCCAAATCTTGTAGGAAGAATTAAAGTCTAGAATTTGATTGTTCTTATGAGTTTTGGATTTGCTAATTAATTGATTTATATGGTAGTCATTGAATTAATTAATAAAAGTAGCAAAAACATTCTAGGTTTGAAGTTAGTAGTAAATTCTAGGTGTTTAAACTAAACTTTTAACTTGTTCATGATTGGTAGTCAACGTGAATTGGTTAAGATCTCTTGAAAGCTAATTTCCTTTAATGCGTTAGCTTGAATTTTGATGCATGGTAGTCATGGTTTAGATTCTTGTTGATAGTTTGGTTTGCTTGGAAGTCGAGAAACAAATAAATTAGGTAGCTTGACCCTAAATCACACACATCATGCATAGAAAACTTGAATGTTCAATGATTGAATTAACTAGGTGTCTGGTGGTGAAAACTTTTACATTTGAATCCTTTTGCAATTGATTTCTCTCCTACTTTATAATACGATTTTGCTAAGCTTAGTTAGTTTAATTTGTTTAATTTCTTTCTTACAAAAGTTAATTTCGAAACCAAAATCCCCCCTTCTTTGATTCGTGTGTTTGTATGTTTGAATTTTACTACTTTTTGTGTGATTCGAATCTGATTTTGCCTTGCATGTTATTTTTGCATCTAAATTGATCTAGCATCTTAATTGTTTGCAAATTAAAGTAGTATAATTATAGGTTGCGAAATTCGCATGTTAAGGCAGATTAAATCACTTTTTACTTTTAAGATTTTCTTTTGATTTCGAATCTTATCTAATTTGCATCCTTTAGATTAGTCATCTAAACTATTACAAAAGCATCTAAATAGTTTTTAGGAGTAATTTGGAGGTGAATTAGCGCAAACAACCAAGTTAATGTTCTAATCTTGTTCTCTCTTTGTGTGCTAAAACTTAGCTTGTTTAATTTGAATTGATTTCAATGTGGCCTTGCTCTTAATTACTTTTCCATGTGTGTTATAGGTCTGATCTTATTCTGATTTAGTTTGATTTTGCATATAGATCGTTAGTTTGTCATCCATATAGGTTTAATAACTTGCATTTAGTTAAGTTATTCTCTTGCATTCATAATTGCATCCAATCTTTCCTCTTTTTCTTAATTAATAAACTCAATGATTGTTTGATTAGACTTGATATTCATATTTGACAGTTCTCCGTGGGAACGATCCCTACTTGCCTATGCTACTTGTGTAGATTTTTAGGGTTAGTTTGTAAGGCCGAATGACACCTTACCAGGTCCTACGATAAGATCAAGTACTAAGTACTTAAAAGATGCTTTGCAAAGGTTGTTCATGAACATTCAAGATAATGTGGCAATTGTTGAAGATTCTAAGGCATAAATAAGAATAATTACTTATTTTCAGGCCCTAGATGATAAACAAAGCCCAATGCATGAAAAATAATGCTTGGAGCCCAGTATTAAAGAATTATCCATATGTTTGTTTTTTATGAAGCACAATCTGCATATTTACCTTTTGAAATGGCTAAAGTTATGGGATTAGATGGCAATTTCATGTTTTGACTTTCTTTTGTGAACTATTATTAGTCATCAAGTTATTTTAGGAAGGATTTCAAATTTAAGGCTAATTAATCTTGATTTGTTTCAATTAGTTAAGGGAATCCTTCCTTGTAAAGTCTTTCCTATTTAGTTATGTTAAGGAATTGATCAAATGCGGCTCCACATGTCACTAGTGTTTAAGTGACTTTGAGACTCATCCAGAGGATTTTAGCTAAACAGTCATAAGGGCCTAAGTTAAAAGGTTTAAGGAAAGACTTCAACTACATGTGCAAAATTGGGTTGATAATAGGTTGTCCAAGCATGGAAATTTTAAAGAGCCCAAGTTAATCGGCTAAAGGCTAAGCTCATCTTCAAATATTATCCAGATTCATTCAACCTTGATTAGTGTCTAGGTTAAATGTACATTTTGGATGTCTAGATTCATTAAACCTTGATTAATGACTAAGTTCAATGTTCATTTTGGATGTAACCACTATATAAGACTGTTTGGTTTCATTTGGGAGGGCAGCACACATTTTCAGATGTTTCCTATGTGGAATATGAGAAGGTTTGCTTTTTTGTGATTTTATGATTAACATGTTGAATTGATGCAATTGATTTCATCTTTGTATTTCAATTCTATTTCCTATTTCTATTGTTCTTGATTGGTTTGATCTTGGGTTCAAGGGTAATTTTTCTTGGAATCTTGTCAAAATGGGTTTCTTAGGTGATAGAACAAATCTATTTGAATTACTTTGGTGTGAATCAAATTTGATTTGAGTGACAAAGAGTTCTAAGAAATAATTTGGGTCTTGTGGGTCTGAATCAAGAATAGTTTAAAATACATTTCTTTATAGGATTTTCATCATTTAGTACCTATTTAAAGAGGAAATTTTAGTGTATTATGATTACTCATTTTATCATTAAAAAATTTAAGTGTCTTTCTCTTGGTTCTTTAGTCAAGAACTAAGTTTGATCTCTTCAAGGTAACTTGTAGTGATCAACTTATAACTTTTATTCCAATCGGCAAGTTTGTTTGGGTTAGGTTCTTTGATTGGTCCAAGAAGGATTTTGGGAGGGGGGTGTTTACTCGTTGATTTTGGGTTTATCTCCTTCACCAAGTTTCATATAAAAAAGAATGTTAAATTAATAGTAGTTGACTTATATGCATATGAATGGTAAGAGACTTATTCAATCATGGGAACAGATAAAGATAGAAATGCATAAGAGGTTCATATCAAGCCACTATTATAGAGACTCATGTAACAAGTTGTAAGAGGACCATGAGAAAATTATTACTAAAATCATTGGTAGTTTGAACAAAGAGATGGCTAAAGAAAAAGAGTGAACAACGAGTGAAAAACAAGTAAACGCTCAAGAAAATAAAAAGAGTGATAAAAAGAGCATGTATCTCAAAAAGTGAAAAGAACACAATGGTGCACAATGAGAAAAAAAATTGACTGTGGAGTATAAAATAGAGAGAGCAAAAACAAAGTTAGTGCTTTTATCAGTAATTGTGAGATTGCTAGTTCTACGTTAGCAATCCAACAACTATCGATGTTGGTTTTTCAAATAACAATCTTAACACTTCTTTGTCTAGTGTGGTAGTTTCTTTATTGCAAGAATTTACAGATCTATTTCCTAAAGAAATACCACATAGTTTACGTCCTTTAAGAAGTATGGATAACATATTTGTTATTACTAATAGGATTTGGTAAGATGGCGTATCTTGTATGTTCTAAAACTAATGATGCAACAAATATTGCTGATCTGTTCTTTAAGAAAATAGTACGGTTGTATGGATTGCTTAAAACAATAGTAAGTGATAGATATGTTAAGTTCTGAAGTTACTTTTGGCATACATTTTAAA
>JAOSBN010157286.1:0-22692 GCA_027563595.1 Erythroxylum suave | reverse complement strand
AGGATAAGGTTGAGATGATGAATTTTGATCATGAATTGTTGATACATAAGTGAGATGTCATGGGAGAAAGATAGGAAATATGAATAATGAGAATTAGTCGTAAGAAATGAATTAAATGAAAAAGATTAAATAGTAAGATGATGAAGTAAAGATTTGAGAGCCTTATGATAACGATACAGGTGTTCTCTACTGGAAATAGCTCAAGTCCTATGATATATGATATTCTAATTATGAGTTGGGTTCCGGAGACGGTGCCCCACATATATAGTCTCTTGTCTAATTCTCAAAACTGTACAGTAAACAATTATAATATGGCAAGGGGACTTATTTTTGAAATGTAAAAGTAAATTCATTAAGGAAGGTGCAAATATACATCAAGTCTTTAACTAGTTAGGTACAACATTATAGGTACATATAAGGTGATCTTGGAGAATAATCTCCAACAACTAAAGAAAGCCTTATAGGCAAAACCCTTAACTTTAAGGCACAAATAACAATATTAAAAGTATTCTACAAGTGACAATTCCTATTGTGGTAAAATAGAAATCTTTATGATTAAGCTCCTAGCTACGAAAACTAATCTCAATTTAAGCACAAACTTTTTTATGATTGCATAGATGTCATTCCTGACTCCTCTAAAGATCTTGTTATTCCTCTTTTACCATATTTAATACACAATCAAACTAAAGAAAATTTTGAATAGATTCTTATCTTCTTTGTATCGTAACTTGAGGTCAGAAACCCATTCCACAGTGGCTTACCATTTCCTAGAGCTACATTGGACGTCAATAGGAGGTATAATCACAGTCATATAGAGAAGTGAAATTCAAAGAAAAGGCGGTCATGAATTTCCTAATTAGCCCCACATAAAACACTATCCAACAAAAGGGGACTTTTGATCTTATCCATAATGTTAAAATCATTCCTAATGGTTAGCCATAGTATAAGGCTACTTTGGTGGAATTATGCTTGAACTGAATGATTCTACTCCATTGCATCTTAGCTTAGCCATCTTTAAACACATAATAACACTATTTGTCAATGAAAGAATAAGAAATATATTTAAGTTGATATATTTTATCTTCCATTAGCTGATAAGGTTTATAACTTGGGATTTTTCTTTCTATGTTAAAGAACCCTCTAAACTTTACATGCTAGTGTTAATGGACATTTTATGTTAATTTTAGATACATAATTTACTAAAATTTTGTTAATTTAATATTTAAATTGTACTAATTAACAATTGTTTGTTTTATTTTTAGGCACACATTAAGTTTGAAATGTTTAAAATGACAAAGTAGCTGTAGCGTGAATTAGAGATGGACAAAAGAAGAAATAATGGAGCCCACGAAGGAAGAAAAATGAAAAACGTTAGCCAAGACCAAAAACCTGATTTGGGAAACATCAATAAATAACAGAGAGAAAGGAGTGACGACGTGGGAAATAGAGGGGGATAAAAGTTTAGAAAGGAGTTTTGTGCGTAAAAGAGAGATGGAGTTGGTGTAGAAAAAGTGGAGTGGCGGTAGCATAATGAGAGAAGCACGAAAAAGAGTGGGCTTAAAAACAAAAGGGAGTGGCAGTTGCGTAAATAAGAGTGCAAGGGAGAGCTGGTGGCATTAAGAAGAGAAAAATGTGAAGGTTGCAGAAAAAGACAGAAGAGAGCGTAGAAAAGAGAAGGCTGGGGCTGCAGGGGACGTTAAATACCAAAAAACAACCAGCTACATGTCTTAATCAGCTCACACACTGACTAAAAATAGCAACAAAGGTGGCCCAAACCTTCATCACCTCTCTTCAGATTTTTATCAAACAATTTATCAGCTACAGTAGCAATGAGAGAAAAGAGAAAACAATAGCATGAAGAGTGGCGATTGTGAAGAGAACAGTGGCGTGTTGGAAGAGAAACACTCTTTGGATAGCAACAACCATATTGGGTGTTCTTAATTTGTTTTTGTTCCTTAATTTTTTTAATTTGTGTGGATTTAATCAATGCAAATATATATTATGACTATGACTTACGTTACATTGATGAATATATATAGGTAAGTTTTCTTTGGTTGAGGTTAGGATTGATATTGAATTAGGACAATTTTGTTGTGGTATTGTTTTATTTGCTTGATTGAATGCATATTTAGCCTAATTTGGATTGATCAACTAGATTAAGGCCTTAGATGATTGAATGTCATAATTATTGGGATTTGATTTGTTGAAAAATCGATCAAGCAACATACTTGAGACTAATGCATAGACCAACCGTAGAATCTTGTATGAGGATACCTACAATTAACGAACTTAATTTTAGACTTCTTGCATTGAATGTTTTCTTTCTATTCCGAATTATCTGTGAACCAAGTAGATAACTTAGATTTGAAAGAGAAAGGAATTTCTATGAATATTAGGTTTAGCTTGATTAAATGAAGTAACTCCTAAATCAATCCACTGTTACAAGTTTTAATGCCTAATCTAATTGAAATCCGACACCTTAGCCAATTTTTTTCATTTGATCAAGTTTAGTCGTATTTTGTTCGTATCTTGTATTAAGCATATTTCCTAATTCGCTTATTTTATTTCATTTTCAAATCAGTAAATTCTTGATCATCTGAGTAATTTTGCATTGTTTAATTTAGTTCTCTAGTGTTTTGGAATCCCTTGGGTACGATATTCAGTTCTTACCATTTTATATTACTTGTCAATAAGGTATGCTCGCCTCTAGTTTAGTCTAGATAGAATTTAATTTGTATTGCTTTGTTTAAACCACAACAAGTTTTTACCGCCGTAGTCAGGGATATTTCCTTATTGTGAGTCATTAGGTTGGACAATGTTAATTGTCTCAGATTTAATTCTTGCTTTGTTGTTTACTTGCATATTTTATTTGCTTGATTGCTTACTTTGGTGTTTTTTATTTTGGATTCTTAGCTTTGTTATTATTTGTTTTTTATTTGATTCATTTTGTTTATGCTCACTCGTGGTTAAAAGCCCGAGAATTCGCTGCTTGATACTGAGATTGAAAAAACTACTCGCACAGATTGGCTTGGAATAATATCACAGAAGAAGGGATTAGAGAAAAGCAGTTTGTAGAGATGGAATAGCAAAAGAAGGGGCTGATGGCACATCCTGAAGAGAGAAGGGAGTTAACTATGATGGATTTGACTATAGCGCAGAACAATAGACCCATGCCTCCCATTATAAGGCTGACGATCACAACTGCAAGTTTTGAGATTCTTCACAGCATTGCATCTATGATGAGAGCATCTCATTTGGAGGATTACCTTTGGAGGATCCCAACACCCATTTGGAGATATTTCTGTATATTTGTGATTTGTTCAAGCAGAATGGAGTGTCATATGATGTAGTGAGATAAAGACTATTCCCATTTTCTTTAAGGGATAAGGCCAAAACATGGTTGGCCAGTTTGCAGTCAGGATCGATTACTACATAGGATTATTTCTTCCTAAATTTCTAGCTAAATTTTTCCTTCCTGCCAAGATTGCAAAGATGATGAATGAGATCACTTCCTTCACACAATATGAAAATGAAATTTTGTATGAAGCATGGGAGCAATTTCAAGATATGTTGGCACAATATCCTAGTCATGGGTTCTCCACAGGGCAACAAGTTAACACTTTTTATACAAGAATGACCCCATCGACCAAAAGTACTATAGATGCTACAGCAGGAGGTAGTTTGATTAGAAAGACACCAGATCAGGCCTATAGGTTGATTGATGAAATGTCTACTAGCAGCTTTCAGTATCATTTAGATAGGCATCCCAGACAACCTACAGGAGCTCGTATAGTAAACAATACAATGGCTTTATCAGCTCAGATGGATGTTTTGACAAAGAAGATGGATAATTTGATGCACAATGTGAGAGGAGGAGCTAGTTCTTCATTAAGGAGTTATATCATATGTGAGAATTGTGGTGGAGATTCCTATGCATCTTCAAAGTGTCAAGTTGGGAATCCTTTTGCTCAAGAGATAGAAAAAAGCCCATTATGTGTGCAATTATAACAGACAGGAAGGGGATCCATATTCTAGCACCTACAACCCAGGGTGGAGGAATCATCCAAACTTTTCTTAACGTAGTGATTAGATGGCATAGGAATAGTCATCTAATGTCCAAAGACAGCCACCTCTAGGTTTCAAGGCTCCAAATCCTGTGCCACCTGAGAAATCTAATCCCGAAGAGCTACTCTCAAAGTTCATCTTCATTACTAAGGTTAGGACGTAAAATCAAGAATCTTCTATCAGAAACTTTGAGAATCAGATGAGCTTGCAATTTGTTGATGGAAAGACCTTCAGGTTCATTGCCTAGCACGACTGAGGCCAACCTAAAAGAACATGCAAAGGAAATCTTATTAAGGAGTGGTAGACAACTTAAGGAAGTTAAGGAGAAGTAGATGGATAAAGAACTAGAAAGGAGTGAAGAAGAAGAGAGTCAGGAGGGTGGCAAAGGGGCCAAGGAAGCACTAGCAGCAAAAGAGGAGCATCCAAGGTTATTTGCTGACCCCATCACACATCCGGTAAGACCTCGGATCCCTTATCCTCAAAGCTTAAAAGGTACGTAATTAGATAAGCTATTTGGTCATTTTCTTGAGATATTTAAAAAGTTGCATATAAACATTCCTTTTATTGAGGCCACAACACAGATGCCTTCTTATGCTAAGTTTTTGAAAGAAATCCTGTCTAATAAGAGAAGGCTTAAGGAGTATGCCACGATGAAGGTGAATGAGGAATGTTCGGCCATATTGTCGAAAAAGTTTCCACCAAAGCTTAAGGATCTAGGGAGTTTTACTATTCCTTGTGTTATTGGTGATTTGCATATAGATAAGGCTTTAATAGATTTGGGTGTGAGCATTAACTTAATGTCTCTTTCTAATTTCAGGAAGTTAGGATTGGTGGGGCCCAAACCTACCACCATTTCGCTTCAGCTGGCAGATTGGTCCATTATTTATTCGAGGGGAGTCATTGAGGATGTATTGGTCAAGGTCGAGAAGTTCATCTTTCCCGTAGATTTCTTAGTCCTTGATATGGAGGAAGATAGAGACATCCCCATCATTCTTAGGAGACCTTTCATGCCCACTACACGGACCATCATCATTGTGCAGCGTGGAAAGCTCATCTTGAGACTTCAAGATGAAGAACTAGTGTTTGATGTGTTCAATGCTATAAAGCATTTGTTAACTCTTGACTCTTTCCATTTTATTGATATTTATTCTTCTGATGCTGATAATTCTCCTATTGTTTGTGCAGGTTTATTGGAAGGGGAAGAGCAAGGAATGATCGAAAAGTTAGGGGAGGAATTGCAAGAAGAGTTAGAGGATATTGGAGTTAAGTTAGAGCAGGCCTGCTGCACACATTATAGAGCATATGAGCCTCTCCAATGTCCAGCCAAGCTATTTCCAAAACCTTCTATCTAAAAGTCTCCTTCTCTTGACCTTAAACCTCTTCTAAATTAATTGAAATATGTTTATCTTAACCCACCTGAGCACTTACCAATTATCATTTCTTCTTATTTATCAGGTGCCATGGAGGAGCAACTATTGAGGAAAGGCCATTAGGTGGTCCATTATAGATATTAAAGGTATTGACCCTTTTTTTGCCTACACCACATTTTCATGGAGGATGAAAGCAAGGTGATGGTACAACCCCTTAAAAGACTTAACCCATATATAAAGGAGGTAGTGACAGATGAGATAGTAAAGCTTTTAAATGTAGGTATTATCTACCCCATTTTTTATTCTTGTTAGGTTAGTCCTGTGTAGGTGGTGCCAAAGAAAGGAGGCACCACTGCGGTTGAAAATGAAAAAAATGAATTAATAACCACTAGAACATAACTGGTGGAGAATGTGTATAGATTATAAGAAGTTGAATGATGACACCAGGAAAGATCATTTTTCTTTACCTTTTATTGATCAGATGATTAAGAAATTAGCTAGACATGACTTTTATTGTACCTTAAACGGATATAGTGGATATTTGTAGATTCTAGTAGCCCCGAAAGATCAGGAGAAAACGACTTTACATGTCCTTATGTTACATTTGCATATAGACGTATGTCGTTTCATTTATGCAATGCTCCGATTACATTTCAAAGATGCATGATGGCTATTTTCTGACATGCTTGAATCTTGCATTAAAATTTTCATAGATGACTTCTTTGTGTTTGGTACTTTATTTGATGCATGCTTGGATAACTTAGAGAAAGTCTTCATTAGGTGTGAAGAGACCCATTTAGTGTTTAATTGGGAAAAATATCATTTCATAGTCTAAGAGTTCATTATTTTAGGTCATAAGATTTCTAGCAAGTGTATAGAGGTAGAGCCAGTAAAAGTTGATGTCATTAAGAAACTTCCACCACCAAACAAAGTTAGATCCATTAGAAGTTTCTTAGGCCATGTCGGTTTTACTATAGGTTCATTAAGGATTTTTCTAAGATTGTTAGACCTTTTACTGTGTTGCATGAAAAAGATGCTATACTTATTTTTGACGATAAATGATTGACATCTTTTCAATTGTTAAAGGATATGCTTGTGACTGCACCCATTCTTATATCTCCTAATAGGTCTCTTCCTTTTAAATTAATGTGTGATGCAAGTGATTATATAGTGGGCGTTGTTTTAGGCCAAAGGCGAGGTAAAACCTTTCTTCCCATTTTTTATGTAAGTAGGACACTGAGCAGTGCAGAACGTCATCACTACCATGGAGAAAGAGATGTTGGCGGATGTGTTCGCTTTTGACAAGTTTCACTCATATTTGGTTTTGTCTAAAGTGATTGTGTATACTGACTATGTAGCCTTGAAATACTTGACAACAAAACCCGATGCTAAACTAAGATTAATTCAATGGGTATTACTTTTGCAAAAGTTTGACATTGAGCTGAGGGATAAGAAGGGAGCTGAGAATTTTGTAACTGATCTCCTGTCAAGGTTAGATGAAGTTGCTATGGAGAGTGCAACAATGAAGGACATTTAGGGGACCTTTCTTGATAAGCATCTATGATTATGACATTCACTCCTTGGTTTGCAGACTATGTAAACTACCTTGTTGGTAATATCTATCCCCCAAATTTTTCTTATGCTCAAAAGAAAAAAAATTGTCTGAGTTATGACACTATCTTTGGAATGATCCTTTGCTTTACAAGATTTGTGTGGGTGGTATTGTTAGGCGCTACATTCCTGAAGAGGAAATGTCCTCTATGTTATATCGTTGTCATTCTAGAGAAGCTGGGGAACATTATGGTGCATCTAGGACAGTTCATAAGGTTTTAGAGTGTGGTTTCTATTGGCCCACTTTATTTAGGGATGCATTTGCATTTCTCAAATCTCGTGATAAGTGACAAAGAGTTGGGAACATTAGTAGGAGACATAACATGCCATTGACTAACATTCTTTTTGCAAGGTTTTTGATGTTTGGGGCATAGACTTCATGGGACCATTCCCTATGTCTTTCTCCAATCAATATATATTAGTTGCTGTTGATTATATTAGTAAGTGGGTGGAAGTAGAGGCATTGCCTATAATTGAGGCTAAAGTTGTTGTTACGTTTTTGAAGAAAAATATTTTTACACATTTTAGCACAACTAAGGCCGTCATTAGTGATGGGGGTCACATTTTTTCAATAAACTTTTTAATTCATCATTAGCTAAGTATGGGGTGACCCATAAGGTTGCTGAAATTAAAGAAAATATTAGAGAAAACTGTTAATGCTTCTAGGCGGGACTAGTCTTTAAAGCTAAATGATGCACTTTGGGCATATGGGACCACATTTAAGACCCTTATTGGCATGTCACCATTTAGGATAGTGTGTGGCAAGTCTTGTCATCTTTCAGTTGAGTTAGAGCATCGTGCATACTAAGCTACCAACTTTTTTAACTTTGATTTGTCATTTGCAGGTGTTAAAAGACTTATGCAGCTTCACGAGTTTGAAGAGTTCCATTTGGATGCTTATAACAATTCAAAGTTGTATAAGAAGCGTGTGAAGAAGAAGCATGACAAGAAGATCCTCCACCGAGACTTTAAAATAGGCAACCAGGTTTTGATCTACAACTTTTGTCTTCGTTTATTTCCAGGGAAGCTTAAGTCAAGGTGGTATGATCCATTCAAGGAGATTCGAGTCTTTCATTTTGGGGGTAAAGCTAGAAAATGAAAACCCCTTCAAGGTAAATGGACAACGAGCTAAATTGTATATGCTCAGGTTTGTGGATAATTTTGAGGAGCAATTGTCTCTTCATGACACTTCACTTTCTCCTCCTTGATCGTAGTGTATGCTTTTCTATAGGACTGTAGTTTTCTTTTTCTTCTTTTCTCGTTGTTTCCTTTGTGTTTCTTTCTAGTTTAATGCATTTCTTTGAGTTGGTTCTAGTTTTCTTTAAGGTTTGCATGGTTGGTGGCAAGGAGTTCTGGGACGACTCTTTTTCATAGAAGTTTCTTCTATCTCTTTTCCCTCTTTGTGATTGATTGTTAACTACTTAAACATTAGGAATAATGTTCATATTAAATGTGGGAGGCATTAAGATTATGTTCATGGTGATGTTTATCATATTGATGTTGATGTTGAGAGATACACACTTGAATGGTTGCGACTCTTTTGGTAGCTAACTTGGGTCCCATTTTTTAAAATTTTTACACCTGAATGGCATTATTATAGGCATTTCTAAAAACAAATTTATCCAACCCCATTAATTGTTTCCAATATCTCTTAGCACAAAAATTATCATATTTTTCAATCATGTTCGACCTAGGAAATCCACCAGTCTCTTCCATAATATCATAATTCAAATTATATGGGTGGCCCCTTAATCGAAAACAAAATTTATCCAAATTTTACTATTTAAATTGTAGAGTAGTATAAAATTCAAGAGTTAATTCCTTTTATAAAATATAATCAAAATTAATAAATTCGTCCCATTGAATTTTTTTATTTAAAGTCTCAATTTTATCTTTCAACCCTAGATTTTCTAAAATGTCAAAATTAAAGTATCTAGGTGCACTAACAACTCTGAAGTGAAGAGTTTGGAATCGAATACCTTCTTCTTTTGAATAAATAAAAAAGGGTGCTCCAAAATTTGTCGACTTATCATGTGTAACCTGCCTCAACACTTAAGCTTTTCCCTTTAGTTATGAGCATTTAGCACTTCATTTGATCTTTGGTGCCATGAATAAGTGTGTGCCTACAAAATCAACCGATAACACACAAAAGCACACTAAAACACCCAAAAGTAAAGAAAAAAACGAAATAATCTAAAAACCACCCTAATGATGTGATATTTGTGTGGAAATTACTGTGTAGGAGGGATGATTATCTGGGTGAAAGAACAAAGAAACAAGTGAAAACTCTAAGTAAGATGAAGAGAGATGTGATAGAGATTTTGAGTGGCTGCAAAGTTTTAGAGAGATAAATTAGGGTTAGAAAAAGACAAAGGATGAATACAAATTCTTAAGGTAGAAGAAGGAGGGGTAGTATTAGGTGTGCGGTGATTTTTCACATGTAGGGCTTGTCTACTTGTAAGGCATGATCGTGACTCCCCTCTATTATGATTGTAACCTTGGAGCACAATCGTGGTAGATGCTTAACCTCCTATGTATGATCATGCTCTTTGAGGCACGATCGTGACATGTTAAAAATTGACATGCCTTATACCATTTCTTCATTTTTTCTTTATATAACCCTCGAGCTTGCTTCCGTAACTTATAATAACTTCAAAAAAAAAAGAAATTTAGCAATCCAAACCACTCCAAAAACATTAAAAATAAAACCCTAAATACTATAAGTCAAAATAAATAATGTAAAATTGCTAAGTTAAGGTCTTTAGCTTGACCTTTCATCATTCAAAATTCAACTGAGATTAATTATAAGTGGCTTGTTTCCACCACTTCGCTCCATGTCAATTTAGTAGCTTGTAAATAAGCTACATTTTATGAGAGATAATAAAAAGGATATAATCAATCAAATTAAAAAATCCAAGTAATTTTGGTAATGCCCTTTTCGATAACAAACTGCCAATAAAATCGAGAATGATTAAACTCCCTAAATCTTCAATAGAATCAAAAAATTTGTGATGTAGGAAGGTGAATTGCTCATTTTCTTCTACAATCACCCTCATTTTTTCTTCTGCTTCAACTTTTTGAAGAGAGACGTCTGTATATTCCTCAAGCTTTATGTCTTTTTTCAGATGTTCCTTATAATTTACCTCTTCAAAGTAGCCCTCCTCTTGCTTTTTGATACATCCATCCATTATGCTTATTTTCATACAAAAGCTAGTTTCTTTCGAATATTTCAAAACCTTGTTCATATTGAACTCCATAAGCTCATCTCCAATATGAAGAACCAATTTGTCTTTATAAACATCTATCAATGATCTTCTAGTGTTCTTGAATAGTAATCCAAGAATTAATGGATAGTTCTCATCATTTTTGAAATCTAACACCACGAAATCCAGAAGAATGATAAACTTATCCACATTAACTATCATGTCTTCCACCACTCCAAATGATTTCTTGATGGATTAATCCACCTACTGAATAAGCATTGAAGTTGACTCCACATCATTAAGCCCCAATTTTCTAAAGAACAGCAAAGGCATAAGATTTATACTTGTGGCTAAGTAGCATAAACACTTTGTAAATTCCAAGTCACCCACTACATAAGTTATCATAAAGCTCCCTAGATCCTTCAACTTGGATGGCATTTGACTGGTGATAATGGAACTATAGCTTTCAATTAGTACCAATGTTTGATTACCTTCTTGAGTTCACTTCTTTGATAATATATCTTTGAAAAACTTTTTGTACTTGGGCATGTGCTCCAATGCCTCCTAACCTATGCATCGTAATGCTAGTCAAAATAAAATAACTAGACTACTACTGTAGCAATGGTGATTCTAGGTCGACCCCACAGGGAGTGTTCGGTTAGCTTATAAAATGAAATTAATCGATGTTTAGGAAAAATGGGGGTTTGGATTTTTAAATAAAAAATGAAATAAAACTAAACTAATAAAAAAATATTAAAGAAAATATATGAAAAATGATAAAATTGGAGAATTCAGTAAGGACCCAGTTCTTTAGTTCAATCTCGACCTACACCCTAATTAAACATATTTCATTGATTTGTTGTTCTCAAACCTCTCCTAGAAACTATTAATCTTGGGTTAATTAAAAAAAATAAACGAAGTTTTCCCTTAGGTTGTGTTTAATCAAGATATGATCATTGATTAAACCTAACTACCAAATATCCTAGGATACGATCTCTAGATTTAATTAAACAGTAGCATTACAAATTAAGAAAATCGATTAATTAAGGTAACAGCCACATACGATGCGTCTTTAACCTAAGTTATGTTATCCCTAATGATTACGAATCATTACTCGCTACACATGAATTTCAACATAACAATTATGAATTATATTAAAAGTCTAGCAATAGGTATGCAATCAAACAATTCAATTAATGCATTAAAATTATCCTTTCACAATACCCCATGGGTTTAGACACAAATAACCGAACGATAACGAAAATCTGATTATCCATACATAAAACCCAAATCAATTAACATAAGATAACACAATCAATTTCTGATGAGAGAAAGAATAAAAAATACTTAACCCGAGTTGTCGGCATCGATGTCACCTCTGAACTAGCATCGAAATGTTACCCCTTCATGGGTCTTTCTCAGAAAAATGTTTAAACCCTCATTGTTAACCTTACAAAATACCCCTCTTTCTCTCCACCCCCACTGTCGTAAGCTTCTTCTCTATTTTCTACTCTAGCCGCAAGCCTCCAAGCTGCAAGCTCCTTTTCTCAAGCCTTATCAAGCTACCTCTCTACTCTCCTCTCATTGTACATTGATGGGACGAATTAAGTTGCCTAGTTTTTGGTCCCCTTTCACTGTACGCGTCTCCCTTTTGGCACTTAACCTCCCAACCTTTTGAAATGTCTACATTTTTTCCTTTTTCAACTCCCAAATGCTAGCATTTCACGCTAACTTTAACGTCTCAATGCTAGCATTTTACTCTAGCACAATGCTAGTGTTTCACACTAGCGTTGCTGCTAGTTTCTTTCTACTTTATCATCTGCGTTTTATTCATTTTGTACTGTAGTTTTGCTTCTATTTTTCCTATTGTCCATCTTCATTCACTGTTGTTTGTATTTTTTAATTAATTTTATTCTTATCTTTTAATTTTTCTTCTTCTTGCTCCATGAAGAAAAGTAAAAATTAATTTTTAAAAAATGGCTCAAAAGTAGTGCTTTCGACTCACTTTAATTTCTTTGTTTCAAAATTGCACTTAAAATAATATATAAATTAAATTGAGTGTCTAAAGCAATTTCATGTCAATAATTTCTAAGTATAAATGATTAAATATTTCAACAATTAAACACATATCACCTCCACAAAAGATAAGTTATTTTGCAAAGTCTTTAGCTTCCCTAAAATCTTTGCAAATTATGCATCCAATTTCATCTTCTGTTATCTCTATGGGAATGGAATCTTAGTTGGGCATGGTGGAGGGGTAACATACGAAGGGTCCTCACTCTTTTCTTCATCCTTTTTTCCCTTTTCTTGGTCCTCTATAGGATAAGTTTTAGCTTATTTATTTGCTAGTTGTTCTAGCTCTTTCCCACTCCTAACTGTAATCACCTTGAGTTGCTCCCTTTGCTTCAGTATTACATGGGAGACTCCCCACACTTCTTCTAGACAATGCATTTACAAGCTGGCCTACTTGAACCTTTAGCTTATAAATGGAAGAGGTATGGTTCTTAGATACTTGCTCAAACTTCCCTTCTAAACTCTTCTAGACCTTATTCATGGTCATGATTTGTTCCATAGTCTTGTCCAATCGTTGGCATCAGACTTATCCTGTTGAAATCCAAGTGGACCTTGATTTCTAAATTGATTGCCTGCATTGTTAAACCAAGAAAATTTTGGGTAGTTCCTCCACTCAAGATTATTCGTGTTTAAGTATGGGTTATTCCCTCCTCCTTGACCAAACTGTTTGCTCATTTAGTTAAATTACTATTTTTTTTATTTTGAATCAAGAAGCAATCAGTGGTAACATGAATATCTTGCTCGAATAATTTGCGTCCATGTTGAATTGCTTGAAGCGTAGCTATAAAGAAGGTTTACAAGCTATTTAGTTGTCTTATTAAGTTAGCGATCTCAGCTTGTAGTGCTATTACTGAATCGATAGCAATGATTCCCTTCTAATAATGGAAGGTTGACTGTTGTCTGCTTCTATCTAACATCTGAAGACATCTATTACTAGTCATCTCCTCTAGCAAATCCTCTAATTCCTTGACTATTTTCCACATCAAAGATCCTCCAGAAGCTGCATCTATGGTGCCCCTTTTGGGTGGATTATCTTCATTGTATACAGTTTGCAATAGGAACTCTTTTGGTAAATTGTGGAGAGGCAATCTCCTTTGTAAATCCTTGTAATGCTCCCATGTTTCGTATAGTGACTCCTTATTATTTTGTTGGAAATTTGTAATCTTCTTTATCAATCTCGTTGTCTTCGTCATAAAAAAGTACTTATTTAAGAAGGCATACATCAACTGCTCTTATGTCATGACATTGTTTGGGTTAAAGGAATGGTACCAAGCCTTGACTCTATCACTGAATGTAAATGGAAAGAGCCTCATTCTCATAACATCTTCAAACATACCATTAGATCGGAAGATATCACATATTTTTAAAAAGTTCACCCGATGGGCATTGGGATCTTCATTAGCTAACCCTTATAACTGCACATTGTTCTACATCATGTTTAGCAACACTAGTTTGATCTCGAATGACGTTGTTTGGATTGGTGGTCATGTAATTTCTTGATGATAGGAATTGAACCTTGGCCTTATGAAGTCCATAATGATCTTTTACACTTTGTAATGTAATTCCTCCACCATCGTGCTTTCTATCTCTTCTTGGCATTCTTGCATTATGATGTCTAGATTGATGCGTCATCTACTTTGTGTCCAAACTTTCCTTCTTTTTTTGTTTATTTCTTGGGATTGGGTATCTTAATCACATAAGAAAGGGTAATAATTCCTTAAATCAAAAGGAATTAAATTATGTTAATGATAAAATCCCTATCAATGATGCCAAAAAAACTTGTTGAGGAAGTTTTATATCTAATAAAACTCTCAATACATCGCAAGTATAAGAATCATATCTTGCAGTATACAAGATTATCGTTCCCACAAGGACTATGCAAGAGTTAACAATTTGAACTAATTTTGTCTTAAGTAACTTGAAATTGATTTAAATAAAATTAAATAATAAAAAATGAAACAAATAATCAAATAAATAATTGAGTTGCCAATAAATTTAGAGTTTTTATCAAGATTGAATACTTAGGAATTATTCTTTTCTTATTTTGTTTCGTTTAGTCTTTGATTCTAGATTTCATAAGGTATTGATTACTCTTTCTTAAGATATAATTAATTACCCTAAGTAATTTTGAAGTTTCTAAATTTGCAATCTCTCAATTCATAAAACTATTCATATCATTTTTAATTAGATCTAAATTTGTCTATTAGATAATCAATTTCACAACCAATATCTCTCTTTGATTGGTCATTAATTTGATAATTATGGAATATTAATTTTCCAACTGTTTTTGTACAATCTAACATTAATTACTTTTGACTCACTCTCTTGATTTATTGTCAAGTTTATATATGAACAATTATTACAAGCATCCAAATATGAATTGAGATCGACAATGAATAAAGTCAAAAATAAATTTAGAATAATTCTTAGTATGAAATTTAGAACTCCACGAACATGTTTAACATCTTAGGATACCAATTATGCATCAATAATAATGAAAGAAACAAAGGAAAAAAATAAAAACTCTATTTCTCTTTGATTTGGAATGTTAGAATTGTTAGATCTTCTTCCTAATCTTCCATTTTTTATTCACTTTTAACTGTGGGTATTGTTGTGTTTCACATTCTTAAATAGTGCTTTATCGTCTTTGGGTAATGTCTAGGATTTTTTTTTCATTTTTTTCAATTCTAGAAATATCCCTAAACTAAAGTAAATGAAAAATTTTATGCCTGGAAACCTTCTATCATGTTCGTGACAGAGGGATCGTGTAACATCTCATTACCTTTGGGAGGTTAGAATAGTAAATATGAGTGATTAATGAGAGCTTAGAAATGCATTTTTTCATGCTAATGTATAATATGGCATACGCATACAAGTGAATAGTGAAATGTTGCACATTTAAAATGACTATACGTGCATTCATTGACATTCTGAGTATAATTGCTTTATATTTTTAAAATGTAATTTTGTAGAGAATTGTGGTTTTTATATGTTGAAATTTGATTTGGAGAGAGTATATAGTAATTCAGAATTTTTTGAGATTTTTAGAAAATTTCTAAAAATTTGGGTAATTTTAGAGTAGGAAAAAATGCCAAGTAGCAAGACAATTGACAAAAAATAGTAGAATTAAGAGTCAAATGGATGTAAAAAATTTTATTTATGACTTTGGGATTTATTGACATATGTCATTGAAATTTGGAGACAATTGGAGTAGAAATTGGGGTTGAATGGACAAATTGAATGAGAAAAACCTAAGTGAACCTATAAGGAGATGACATGTGGCCATGACTTAAAAACACTATTCTTTTAATTGTAAAGACCCTCCTTGTCTTGTTTCTCATGATGCTTTCTAATTTAAGGGTATTTGTTCTTGTTTTCTTCTTCTTCTACGTGACCTTCTATTCTCCTTCTATATGAGCTTTGTTCCTAACCTTCACCAACTTTGAACCTAACCCTCTTATCTTTCATTTGCTACTCTTATCTTGTTCTCTTCTTCATTTCTCACTAAAGACCCAACCTCCATGATGATGTACGTGGGTTGTATGAGAAGCTAGGGTTGGTGTTCTTTTGAAGGATTTGAAGAGAAATCAAGTAAGTGATGCTTTAATCTTCATGGGTTAGTGTAAATGGAACATGTATGGTGAGTTATTTGATATTGATGGGTTGGTTATGAATTTGTATGTATGTGTCATGAATGGTTGAGTGTAGAAATGACTTGAATTGGAGTTGGGAATGAGGAGTAGTTGGAGTAGAAAATCATGATCTTTGTACAAATATGTTAGGTGTACAAATCTGGAAAAAACTTGAAGATGATGGATTGGAAAATTTTCACTGCATATGCTTCAGTTTTTTAGCCATAACTTCTTCTAAAGCTGTTCAACTAAGATGATTCTTGATTTTTATTAAACTAGAGATATATGGATATATTTTTCATGAAGACACCAAAATTTAATTCTGTCGTTAAGAGTCTCAAAAATTGACATGAAGTCTGAGAATTTCTGGGAATGAATAGTAAGAGAGTTAACATTTTGATCTGAAACTTCCATGAATTTACTGTACTGATTTAGATCGATTTTGATAAAATGTCTTCAAAAAAGTTGTAGATCTTTCTTTTAGCTTTCCGTTGATATAAAATTTGGAATTTTTTGAGTTTTGGATCAAAAGTTATGGAGGTTTGAAGTAGAGATTTTGGTAAAGAAGAAGAAGAATTGCACGATAGCGACTTTGAAGTTTTCAGGGGTGATAAACATCTGATGGGTTTTTGGGTAATATCTCTTTTTTCCGAACTCCAAATGAGATGAGACTTAAACCATTGGACTCGTAAGACATTGCTCTACCTATCCACCAAAAATCATAGCCATTAAAAATGAATTGAGAGAGATTGAGTGATAAACATGGACGGGTCTGACTTGTGCTCTCACCCAATTTTTATCTTTATCTGTCACACCCACGACTCTTGCACACTCATGTTCCTCTCACACCCGTGACTCCTGCACCCCCATGACTTTCCTCTCTCATGCCCATGATTTAATTTCAAGACTCATATTTAATTGTCACATCAGGTTACTGTTTTCCTCAATAGTAGCCATGACTTGCAATTGATCTAATCATCCAAGAGGAATTTGCAAACTGTATAGTCTTGTTTCTTTTGACCATAACTTCTTCTCTATATGTCCGAATGAGATGATCTTTGATTTGGAATAAACTAGATACTTAAGGATACAAATCATATGCGAAGACTAAATTTTGATTCAGTCTCTAAGATGGTTAATTTTTGGATGGAAGTTATGCATAGTACACTATTCTTGAATATGAACAGCCCGAAAATGTTTGAGGCATATCTTTCAAATTACTGAACCAAATTGAGTGATTTTGGTTTTAATAGAAACATAAGACATAGAGGAAAATTTTTCTAGAAGAGGATATGACCAAATTACATCAGTTTCACTTTCTAATTGAATGTGAACAGTATACCCGAAAGTGTGACTTGGAAAAAAATCTGAAGTGAGTCAATGAGAAAGGAATGGAGATTTTAATGGTTCTAATAAGGCATAACCTAAGTATAAATTTTACTTAGATGAGTTTTGATTTGACAATGAATTTGTGATGAAATTTATGGATAAATACTCGGAATTGTCATGAACATGCATTATACATATTCCATTTCATAAATGTGCATTATTAAACACTTATGATTGCACAAATTGTGATATATGTGCATGGTGTTTGATATAAAGGAGCAACTGGAATGTCAACCTCCAGATGTTGCTGGAACTTCTAGGCATTAGCTTTGGGAGCAACTTATGAGTAACCTAGACGGTCTCAGTTAATTACTTGTTTGCTTAATTTTTTTTTGAAATGAATGAATGAATACGGCTTGATTGTTGGTTTCAGACAGAAGGTCTGATGATTGTAAAATGTGGAATGGATATTGAAGTGCTAATTGTATCTGAATGAGAAGAAATAATTGTTTCTTGAATTGATTAAGTGATTATGAGATGCATTATATACATGAATGCATGGTGAGATAAAGAGAGTTGTGACCTAAGTAGCCGTTGAAAACGAGCTCAAAGCTCTGAATGTGATTAAGAGCCAAAGGCTCACTATGTAAAATGAGCCCTGTATCCCCAACAAATTAGGGACAGTATAAATTAGCCCAGTATCCACAATGGATACGGGGCAGTTTAGGAACTCGGTCACATCAATGTAATAAATAGAAAAGAATCACGTGTGTATTCCATACGCTTTTTTTAAAGATGTTTGATTGATTAAAATGAGAAAATTTGCCTATGCTTAAGTGAAAATGTGATACTGATGTAAAGTACAATTTTATGAAATGATGTGTTGCATGAGTTGAGTGAACCATCGATGATGGTTACTTCATTGAGTTCACAAAACTTACCAAAATTGCAATATTGTCTTTTCAGGATCAAGAGACAACTCTAGCTACTGAGAGGCTCTACCAGCCGTGTAGATTGTGATTTTGGGCCAGAGAAGTCATGGCTCAAAGGTTAGTCAGCTGGGATTTTTGGACAGATTAGATAGACTTTGTATATTTTCCTCTTTCATGTAGTAAATTTGTACCACATTTTGACGATGTACATGTAGTAAGTGTCGAAAGATACAATGTAGACTTTTAGTTTTGTGAAATGAAATGAGGAAAAAGTTGGTTTTAAATTATTGTGATTTTCTTATGATGCTTTATAAGTGAGTAATGATATGATGCCATGCGAAGTGAATGTAGTGATCGAACGTAGCTCGCCCTTATCATAGGATATGTCCCGAAATGACCTACGAGCATCCCGATTTGTACCTTATGGTAAGGGGACGCTAAAAATCGCGATAGTGCTACTGGTGTTTTCCTCTCTGTCTTGAATGTGCCCCTTGAGGCATAACCATGAACCATGTTTCCTCCTCTCTTTCATGATCATGACAGAGGCCATGCAGCCCCATACATGTCTGTCACAATCGTGACCCCTCTTTATGCAGCTTCCATCCTCCTTGTTCTTTTATTACTTGAATTCTAACACTCACAAACACATTAAACACCTCACGAAATATAAAATTAAGATTGAGTTCATGCTCTAAACCACACAAACATATAATATAAACAGAAAATCACAATAACATAATTCTAAGTGTTGGACCCCGTTTCCGAAGTCCAACTCTTAATCAGAATAAACATATATCACAAAACTTGCGCCATTTCCAACATCATATCTTTACTTCATCATACACTTTAATACATTACTTACAACAAGTTTTCATCACTCACATTTCAATTCCCTTAAAACAAAGGATTTTACAAAGCTACAATGGCCTTTCAAGCCGCAAACAACATAATCTGAAATCTTCAAAATACAATAGTACATGAACTACAATTTCCAACAATGACTATATCCTTGCGTCTTCCAAAAATCTTTTCCAAAATACGACATAAACAAGCTTGGAATGATGCCTCGATTCTCTTTCACTTCATCCTTTACTCATTTCCTGAAGGTGGGGACAGGAGGGGGTGAGCTTGAAAGCTCGTGGGTAACAGTTTATAATGAATAATAAGCAAAAATCATTTTCAAAAACTCGTTGTATTATACATTTCAGAAACCATAGTAATTTTTAAAAAAATAGTCAAATACTTATTTCTTAGAATTCTCACTTTCAAACAATTCATCAGCAATTAGAAGTCATGTATGCATCAAACTTATCACATCAAAATGCAAATGCACAACAAATGGCTCGAGGGTTCCGTGAAACGAAATAAAGAAACCGAATTTTACTCTGTGAACAAAACGAGTCCATTTTCGGATCTCGTGGGCCACAAGCGGGCAGCCGGGAGAAGGCGTTTTGTCAACATGCACGTGACTATGAAACGGTTCCACTCTCGCCCAAACAAGAGCACATATTCATTTGATCATACTTTCATAAACATGAATCTTTTCAAAGAATCCTTTTTCTTTTCCAAAATCTTTTCATAAATTATCACACAATTCATGTAGCAATTATACAACAATTTCAGAATCAACTGTGGGCAAATAAATGCAACACTTATGATGCAATTTAAAAAAATTGAACTTTCTTGAATCAAAGAAAACAATTAGGGGCTTATTTCTTAATTATAAACATGTACCCACCTTGATTTCCTTGCTTATGGCCTTTGCTTAAAGATGCTTCTTTTCTTGTTCCTCTTGCCTCCTTGATCTCTTCATTCTTCACCAAATGAAGGGATCCTTAGCTCAAAAGAAAGCTCTTTTCTTCCTCTTCCTTTGCTCTTCTTGAACAGTTTCAAAATCTTTCTTGAAGACTAAGAAAAATCAAGCCCTAGCTTATTTTCTCTTCTTTCTCTTTCTCTCTCATTTTTGAAATTCTCTATTGCTTATCCTTTCATTCATGTTTCTTCTTCTTTATTTATAGGCAAGACAACACTTCTTCTTCCAATTATGCCCTTAATGATTGAGAATTGTCCCATTTTCCCTTCCCTTTAAGCCTTATGTCTTTTATACTTAAGTGTCTTGCCAAAAATACCCTTGAATATTCTGACATAACACTTTATTCTAGAAAAATCTTCTCTATTGTCTTACGAGTCCAATGGTTCAAGAACCAAGTCATTTGAGAGTCTAGAGAAGAAGTTATGGCCAAAAGAATCGAACATGTTTTTATCCTCAATCATACTGAACCTATTTCAAGGAAACAGCCATAACTTTTTCTAGAAATATTTGATTGAGGTATTATTTACATGATCAGAAAGAAAATTTCAAGATCTACAACTTTGATGAAGACCCCAAAGACTGATTTTATCATCTGAAGGATCAAAAATGCACCAGACGATATGCATAAAAATGAGATGAAATGCACCAGACGAAGAGCACTAGACGAAATGCACCAGACGAAGTGCACCAGACAAAATGCACCAGCACCAGATGAAATGCACCAGCATCAGATGAAATGCACCAAACGAAATGCACTGGCACCAGATGAAATGCACCAGACGAAATGCACCAGCACCAGACGAAATGCACTAGATGAAGTGCACCACCACTTGTAAAAGTCATAACTTTCAACTCTGATGTCCAAAAATCCCATACGATATACCGTTGGAAAGCTAAAAGAAAGATCTACAACTTTCTAGAAGGTACATTTACCTAAATCAGCCTAAATTAATTCATATTTTCCCTTGAATATAGAACATGAATTTTTTATGTTCATCCAATGTACTGCACTCAGTTCTCAACTTCATGGCAAATTTTGTGATTCTTAAAGACAGGATTTGAATTTGATGTCTTCAGAAGAAATGCAGCAATATATTTATAGTTTAATTCAAATTAAAAATCATCTCATTTGGATAACTAGAAAAAAAGTTGTGGCTAAAGGACTGAATCATACTCCTTGAAAATTTTCCAAATCAACCCCCCATTTTGTTTCACAATCTTTCTTTAACTCAACTCATACTAAGATCACCTTTTCTACTTCATTCATTCCTCATTCTCGTCTCCTTTTCAGATCAACGTCATCCACAAGGGAATTTAACCCATGATTAATCATGAACATCAATAACAGAACATGCACATATTTGCATATTCTTCGTCAACTTACTACACAATTTCAATTGCATTTTTGTTTGTATTCTTCCCATTTCAAAATCTCTTAGCCACTGAAAGCACCAAAGAATATATATGAACCTCTTCAATTTTTCTCATTTATTAATTCTAATCTTCTAAGAAAAGTTCAGGGTCCAACAATAGTTTTGTCATAAAGTTATAAATGAATCTAATTGAGTAAAACTTTAGCCCACAGGCAAGTCTTATGTCACCAAATTCATGTATTAAAAGCATGATTAGCATTGCTAAAGCATGAATTATTATTGGTCTCAAATTATATATAACAGGCATGTTTGAACTTGCAATTACTCATACTGTGAATATTTATGATATTAAGTGTGATGTTCCCAAATTGAGGGGTGACAACTATAAGGTGTGGAAGGAGAGTATTTTGCTTCATTTGGGCTGGATGGATATAGACTATGCTATTAGGAAAGATGAACCATCGAGTATAACTGAAACTAGCACTTCAGATGTTGTTTCTCTTTATGAAAAATGGGAGAGATCTAATCGCCTCTTCATGATATTCATAAAGACCAAAATATCTATTGGTATTTTTGTCAAACAACGTAATAATGTCAAGGATCTATTGAAGGCCATTGATGAGCAATTCGCCACATCTGATAAGGTCCTTACTAACACCTCGATTATTCAGTTGTCATCTTTAAAGCTCACTGGCATAAGGGGCATACGTGATCATATCATGTATATGGGGGACAGAGCGGCTCAGCTAAAAGCCTTGGAGGTTACCATATCAGAATCTTTCCTAGTACATTACATTTTATGCACTCTGCCTTAATAATACAGTCCTTTCAAAATCTCTTATAACACATATAAGGACAAATGGTAAATCAATGAACTGTTGACCATATGTGTGCAAAAAGAGGAGAGGTTGTTGATGGAAGAGGGTGAAAGGGTGAATTTGACTGTTTCAGGAAAGAAGAGTCAGGATGATGTCAAAAACAAGGGAAAAGGAAAATTGTCTCCTTAATCCGTTATAAAGAAACCATCAAATTGTCTCTTCTATAAGAAGAAGGGATATATGAAGAAAAATTGGGCTAAATTTGAGAACTGACTTGAAAAGAAATGTACTCCAATTTCATTCGTTTGTTATGAATCTAATATAGTTAATGTTAATCATTACACTGAAGTAAATCACAAACTAGTACAATGATAATCAATACACAAGAAGGGGGGTTTGAATTGTGTATACTTTTTTTTGTTTTACCCTCTTCCTTAAAAATTGCTTAATTCAGAACACAAGTAAGTAATAAA
>JAOSBN010157276.1:0-22695 GCA_027563595.1 Erythroxylum suave | reverse complement strand
TAAATTAATTAATAATAATGTTTTAATTAGTTATATTATAAGTAATAATAATATTTTAATTAAATATAATGTAATTATATTTAAAAGGTCGTCGCGATCGCGACCAGGCGCCATTGCGGTCGCGTTGCGATCGCGACCCAGCAACTTGAAAAGACTGGGTGGCTTGTCCACCCAGCTGTTTCAAATGTTGCGATCGCGACCGCGACTGAGGAAATGGCAGGGTGCACACCACCCCGCCAATGAGATTGGCGGGGTGGTCCTAGCTGGCCACGTCCTCGATATCTCACCCTCGTGCGGCAGCATGAGGGTCAGAAGTCACCCTCGTGTCTGTGCACGAGGGTGACAATCACTTTCATTAAAAATGAAGAGGGTGTCTCTCGCGATCGCGACATTTGTGATGGCTTGCTGGACACTCATCACAAATGGCGTGTTCGCGATCGCGATCTATATCGCCACCGCGATGTCTTTTTTGAATTAACCTCGCGAGGGCTAGGCGAGGGTCGCCGTTGCGACGCTAATTGAAAAGGCTGGGTGGCTTGTCCACCCAGCCGTTTCAAATGTCGCAATCGCGACCGCGATTGAGGAAATGGCAGGGTGCACACCACCCCGCCAATGAGATTGGCGGGGTGGTCCTAGCTGGCCACGTCCTCCCACCCCGCCAATGAGATTGGCGGGGTGTCCTATGTCGATCACCACTGCTTTTTTCTTCTTCATTTTACGTATGAAAATTTAATTTTATCATAAATTAAGAATTTAGCCGGGTTGAGGCTCAAAGTCGATGCTTTTACGGAAGGTGAAAAAAAAGTGTCCTTTTTAATTTAAAAAATCAGAAATTTAAGATTTAAAAAATTCAATTATATTAAGCTATGATTTTTTTAGAGTACGAGGGAAACTCCTTCTGGGGGGCTTAGTGGGCAACACAATGAGGGCTCAGCGGGCAGCACCCTCAACGGGAGGGCTCAACTAGCAACGCCTCCAGTGAAGGGCCCAAACGAGCAACACCCTCAGCGGATAAAACCCCCGGTTACCCTAGGTTCTTAAGAAGATTGTAGCAACGCAGCAAAGAATCGAACCTGGGACCTAGCACATGCCAAGCCTCGCTCTTGACCATCCGACCACAACCCTTGAGGGCTAAGTCATGATAAAATAAGTTTTGGTAATTAAAAAAGCAAATTTTCAATTATTTATCAAACTTTTCAATTTTATTTAATCTAGGCCATGATAAAATAAGTTAAAGATTACATAAAATTGAAAATTTTGATAAATAATTGAAAAAATGATTTTTTCAATTACCAAAACTTATTTTCCAACTTTATATTCACAGCTTTTTTTGACTTCCTTATTCTTTGCCCGCTAGCAATTATGTCATTATTCAATTTTATAAAACTAAAATTTTAATGGTAAGATTACTCTTTTACGATTGAAAAGTCATAAGTACGAGTCAATAACTTTTTTTTAATATTTAACTTAAAGATTATAGGTTCGAGTCACTTTGTGAAATATGAAAAAAATGATACATACAATTTTTGTAAATAATATGATTATATAAGAACGATAGCCAATTATAATTTGAATGATTTGAAAAGGAACCTTCCATTTTCAATTCAAGATATCCCAAAATTTGTATTTTAATTTTTTATATTTTTCTCTTTAGTTAATTCAATTACCTTTTTTATTGCTTTGCAAAGTGAAACTCTTTTTAATTTTTCGACTCCATATTTTGTAAGAATATTAGAGTTCCGCAAGGGTTTATAATTCTTGTAATACAAATGTCGAAAGAATTACATTCTTAGTAGTAAATTGCAATGATTAAAACATTTAATTGATTTATTCGGTTTAACTGTAAATATTTAGAAATGTCTAATTTTTTGTTTGATTTTTTACTTTTCTGTTTAATTTACTTTAATAACTTTATTATTAAAAACTAATTAATTAATTAATTAATTAATCAATCAAATTTTTATAAATTGAAATTTTTTTACAGTTTAAAATAACTAAATTATTTTTATTTTAACAATTTTTAGTTAATTTTAAAAT
Source organism: Erythroxylum suave (assembly GCA_027563595.1). Lineage (NCBI taxonomy): Eukaryota > Viridiplantae > Streptophyta > Magnoliopsida > Malpighiales > Erythroxylaceae > Erythroxylum > Erythroxylum suave. The sequence continues at coordinate 20,658 of JAOSBN010157276.1, read as the reverse complement.
TTTAATAAATATGGACAATCTTTTTAATTTTATTTAATCTTTGGCTAATTTTACAACGGATTAATATTAGTTAAACATTTTAAATATTAAACGTTTAAACATCTTATCTTATCAGTTTAATTTCCATTCAAATTTTTAAATCATTGGTAAATTATGAAATTGTTATCATAAACTTTTCGAAATCGATATGCTATTTTAAGCCTTCAATTTCATATTCTTTTCTAGCCAAGAACTTTTTATTTCTTCAGAGTGAGCTCATCAAAATAATGGCTCATCAAGGTCTATATAAATTGAATGGAGAGGACATTCCTGTTCAATAACTGTTTTTTTTAATGGTTTTCTGTAAACATTAAAATCAATGACAATTTGAAGACTACGTGATAACGAGTAGTGTGATATAATGGAGGAGTTGGCTCCTTTCATGGATGGCCTTAATGTGACAATTTTATGGGTATGAAATTTAGATGTCATTGAATTGATATTAGCAAGCACGAGCTTTAGAAATCTCTTTTAGATTAGCAGCTCCTAAGTTTATGTAATTTAAACTGCTATAATTAGAATCTTCTGCATTATTTTGAGAAACTTTCAGTGTATATAAGATTATTGGATTTAACTGCTAAATCATGTGCCAAACATTCATCTTCTTGACATAAATATAGTTTTATATGACAAATATTCATCTTCTAATTATTAAAAGTCTCAATCGATTTGACCAGTTTATCAGTTAAAAATTTTGAACTTTTCAATTTGATTTATTTTATCAATTCTTATTAATTTTTCAGGAGATAAAACACAATCTAAATTTAATATTTCATTGGGACATAAAGTTATATGCTTTGGAGTGTATTCGGTAGAAAATTTTCTTAATTTATTTTCTTTTTTATAATAGCCAAATCGTGTTAAATCAATACCAATTTTGTCTCCAATACTTCTCTCTCTTCCTTTAAAATTCTCTGCCTTCTCTATACCTTTTCTTTCCCGCCCATCCTTGTACTTTTACCTTCATGCCCTTTTCTCTTACCCTTTCCTATCACGTCCAGTTTCTTCCTTTAACTGATGTGGGAAATCTTTTCCTACAAGCCTAAGGGAGACGTCTAGGCGTCCTTCTTCGGTGGGCGTCTTGGCAATAGGAGATCCATCTCTAGTGTTGGCCTCTTTCCCTCCTCTGTCTCGCGAGTTGAGCGCCGTCAAGCAGGGCAGTACTGATGGTGAGTTGCAAGCCTCTGGGGAATACAATCCGACCAAGCAGGTTGTGATTGGAGCTTGGAGGAACAAGGTTGGCGGTCAACATCATAAGGGTCAGCTAAAATATTATCCGAATGTGATGCATGATGGTGTCTTTTCTCCTCATTTGGAGTTACTTCAGGCTGGCACACGATCATGGTCAAATGCGCTAGTTGGTTTTTTTTGGTCCAAGAGATTGGCATTTCTAGTGGTACATGCGTGGGCTATGGATCGATGGAGCAAGAAAGATCTTGAAAAGATTATGCTAATGGAGGATGGGTCGATTCTCTTTAAGTTTTCTGAATCTTCTAATATTGGTGAGATACTTGAGCAAGGTCTATGGCACATAAGTGATCAGCCATTGTTCTTGCGACAATGGAGACCCGAGTTAGGGTTGGACTGAGGGTCAATAGAAGTTCTTTCCCTTTGGGTGCAATTTCATGGCCTCTCAATGGAGTATGGAAGGTTTGAGTTATTTGGCAAGTGCTTTAGCAAACCGCTTTGCATGGACTCTCAAACAGTAACTATAGAGGGAATCGGGTACGCTAAACTTTGTACTGAAGTTTCAAAAGATGTTGATTTACTAGATACGTTGCCTATACTTTGACTTGGGGAAGCGGGAGAGTTGATCCGGGATGTCATCTCTATTTTGTACCCATAGAAGCCACTGAATGTGATTAAAAAATGGGTTGCTATAGGTAGGAAGTTTAAATCAGGTTGGCCTTCTGATTTGGTGGTTGACGAGGATATATATGTGGTACAGGTGATGGGGAATGATTCAGGTCAACTATAGGAGCTGGATGGGGATAATCTAATGGTGATCCAATAGTTTTTTCCTTAGGGGACCCAGGAGTAAGCAGGGGAAATTTTGGAGCAGGTGCTGATTGAGCAATTATCTTTGGGTATTGGCCAACCTTAGTTAAATTTTCAGACAGGGCATGCAACTGGTAGTGGGGAGGGGATCGAGTCATGTAGACATTTTACCGCTAGGGCGGGTACGTGTCCCAGCCCTATACGAGTAGAGGAAGTAGAGGATGTGGTGCAGTCTCCTAGTAGGACTATTATAAATCTGCATGGAGGAACAATGAAGGTGGTGATGGAGTGTACATAGCAAAGCTCCAACATGAGGAAAGAGGTAGTTTTAGATACCGAATTGGCTTAGTCTAGTTAGGTTTTGGCTGCGACTATGGCAATTTTAGTTTGGAACACAAGGGGCCTAAATGATCCCCTTAAAAAAAATGATGGTGCAAAATCTACTTGCAACAGATAAACCAATTTTGGTAGGACTTTTGGAAACTAAAAGAAAAGCAAATGTTGTGCAGAAAAGTAGGGATTTTTTGGGCCTAAATGGAGTTTGATTTCTAATCATGTCCACCATTATAATGGTAAATGTTGGTATAATTCAGATTTAATGACAGCCTAAGTGCTCAAGATGGGGGACCAATTCATTCACTTACATTATTAGCTAATCGATAAGTTTCATTTTGAGGTGATTGTCATATATGCGGCAAATTTTGCTTTCCAATGCACTCAACTCAGGGAGGAGCTGCAGAGGTTGCATGTGGGGATGCAACACCCATAGCTAGTGATCGGAGATTTCAATTGTAGCCTTAATTTGAAGGAGGTGGAGGGAGGAGTGCGATTCCATGGTCCGGGGTTAAACTTAACTAGCTATTTCTGAACACTGATTTAGTGGATCTCAAAGGTGTAGGAAGGTGGTTTACATGGGAAAACAAACAAAACAGCTCTATGTTCATTCGGAAAAAATTGGACTGCACGTTGGTGAATCAAAACTGGTTCAGATCTTTCCCTAATGCTTCAGCTAAGTTTGGAGAGCCACAATTTTCTGATCATACGCCCATAGTAATTCGATAGATGTGTGATGGAGTTCGATATAGGGACCCATTTAGATTTTTTATTGGTTTATTGCAGGTGGAGGGATTTGTTGGCCCTCAAATTTTCTTTTATTTAGTTAAGCATGAATTGAATGAATAATGAGATTTTGATGATTTAGTTTTGGAATTTAATTATTGTGTTAATGTTAGTCGGATTTTATTATATGGTTTAATGGTATTAAAGTAGTAAGAATGTTGGAGGGTAAAATTGGAAGATCGCTTAAGGAGGAAAGATCCTAAGCATTAAAGGAAGGGTAAGATGAACTTTTGATACTCATTAAGGGTAGAATAGGGAGAAGAAGAGTTGTCTTGCAAAAAGAAGAAGAAGAAACGAAAATTGAGAGAGGAAAAAGAGAGAGTTTTCGTGGGAGAAGAAGAAAAGAAGAGAAAGTTGGCTAGGTTTCCATATTTCTTAGTTCTAGAGAGTGATTTTGGAGTTATTCAAGAAGGCAAAAAGAAAGAGGAAGATTAGAGCTTCCATTTGAGCCAATAAATTCATTAATTGGTGAAGATTCAAGGTAAGTGTATGATTTCACCTTTGGATTTTTGGGAAGTGTCTTGATGCTTGAAGCTTAAGAAATGCATGGGTTTAAGTATTCTAGGATTAATGTTAGTGTATGCATTTTCTTTAAGTTCACAATTGGAAGTCATATTGAATTGGGATTTTGGCAATATTGAAGGACATCAAGAGGAGAGGTAAGAGGAGCAAGAGGAAAGGCACCTTTGAGCAATTGATAAGCAAGGAAATTCAACGTAGGTTGCATTTTTATAATTGGATAATAAGTCATTAATGTTTCTTCAAAATCAAGAAAATAATTGTTTTTAATTGTTTTATAAATATGCATTCATTGTTCTTTAAATGCTTTGACAAAGTGTTATGTGCTTACCATGTGAATGCTGTGTGAAGGATTTATTCAAAAGACTGGGAAAATGATCTCTTTTTTTAAGTTATGAAATCGCCTTTCGAAAAACATATCATTTTGGGCAACAAGTTTACAAGATATGAAATGCATGTTATGTGGGTTTGGTTTAGTCCATTTTGTTCTTCAATTGCACTTTGACTAAAGGCTTCTCCCACCTGCCCGCAAGTGGCATAGAGCTCCTCCAAGGACTCCCCCATGTTTACAATTGCACAAGACCACTATATGGGATTACGTTAGCTCATTCTGTTCACGACTATATGGGACCATTTCATGAGAATGTTAGCTCGTTCTGTTTATGGACCACCTAGACCATTTTGATGTGCTTATGTGTTGACAAGATTATTGACTGCATGAATGGTGTTGCTTATAAGTGTTTGACAATTGAGAATTGGAAAATATGTGTTTCATTATGCATTGTGCATTATTACAATGGTTTTGCTTGTTACCGATTATAAGACTGCTACCCACGAGCTTTAAGCTTACCCCCCATTCTGTCCCATCTATAGGTGATGAGCAAGAAATTGAGTGATCAGGTTTAAAGGCATTACTCCGGATTTTTGTTTATTTTGTATTCCAAGTTCTCTTTTGTAAAACAAGGCTTTAGTTGCAATTTGAGCAAATCTTACTTTATATGAATTATGTATTTTTGGATTATGATGTATTGTGGCTTGAAATGCCCATTAAAGCCTTGTAAAACTCTTACCTTTTAATGGGAATGAAATATGATTGTGATTTATTCATGATCCTCAAAGTTTGTACATTTCGTTTATTTTTAGCATTCATAAGGGCAAGATTTTGCATTCTAAGTTTTAGGGCAAATCCGTATTGATTTAGGCCGAATGAGACATAATTGTCTTCTGGGAAGTGGTAGATTATCTTTTCAGCTTTTTGTTTTATGATGTAAAGTATGAAGTTGTTAGTAATGGTGATTGGGAGATATGATCATTCTAAGGAGTAGTGTTGCGTTGGATGCATATCGGACAGCTATAGTAAAAGATGAGAATTTGTCGTATGTGATGAACCAAGGGAATAAGATTCGGGAGTTTAATGAAATCAATTGATAATGGAATGTTGAGGAGTTCATATTGCATTTATAAGAAGTGATTTTGAGAGGATTATGCGTAATAGTGGTATGGGGTGTTTGAATTTGGAATGGCAAATTTGAAGGTTCAGCCACGGCGAACTTTTCCCAAAGGGTACTTCTGTCTTTAACTAGTGGTTTTGCCGCGGCAAAGTTTGGAGTTTAGCTGCAGCGCAGTTTTCCCGAGAAGTCCTTAGAACCTTATCCTAGTTTCGCCACGGCCAAGTTATTTAGCATGCCGCGGCGATTTTTTCCCTAGAGCTCTTTGAAGTGTCCCCAAATTTCGCCACAGCGAAACATTTAGTTTGCCGCGGCAAACCCACCCACGTTGATGCTGAAGATTTTCTTATAGTTTGATGTTTTCAACTTCCCTTTCACTCGTTGGTTACCCAATCATCTTAAACCATCGCCTCGGGATAGGCAAAAAATATTGAACCCGGGTTCAATCCTTTTGAGATGTTACTTGGAAGTAGATGAACCAATGAGAGTTTATGGAAATAGCCCTACAGGAAAATACAGAGGCTCAGGTTCTATGTCATCCAGAAATGTTGGGCTCTAGAAACAGAGTCCAACAGGATTTATGGCAGTGATTGCTCAAGTTTGGCGGACTGAGGTAGTGGGATATAAGGCATTTCAATTGATGCAAAAATTGAAATTAGCCAAAGCAGCCATCAAGGTGTTTAGTAAGGATAGAACTCAGAATTTGCAGGATTTGGGCAATAAATTGGCCGAAATACAGCGGGATTTTTATAGAGATTCACTTAATGAAAGCTTAAGAGTTACAGAGGTAGTTTGGATGCATCAATATCAGGAGCCTTTGACATTGCAAAATTCGATCATTAAACAGAAGTCAGAGACAAACCTGGCTTAAAGATGGAGATTTCATTACAAAATATTTTCACGCTTTGATTCTAGCTAGTAGGAACACCAACACTATTACTGAATTGAAGGATGAGGTGGGAAATCGAGTAAGTAGACAACCGAAAATTGCAAATCACATTCGTGAGTTTTTTATGAAGCTTATATGGAATACCAAATGTGTAAGAGGTAGGTTTGGGGTTAAAACTATGATGGAGTTTTGTCCAAGTCAATACAGGTTGGAGATGCTAAATGCTTCCTTTTCCGCCCAACAAGTAAAGGAGGCACTGGTTAAATAGCTCAAAAGCTCTTGGTTTGGATGGTTACTCTGCTATTTTTTTCAGTACACTATGCATATTACAAGCTAGTTGTTAACGGAAGCTGTGATAGAGTTTTTCTCTTCTGGAAAGCTCCTGAAGGAGATAAATCACACATATATTATGTTTGATTCCTAAAAAGGAGAGGTCGGAATTGATTACAGATTTTCGACCTATTTCATGCTACAGTATGGTATATAAAATCATTGCATCTCTTTTGGTCGATAGACTAAAACTAGTATTGATAGATGTGGTAAACAAAGCCCCAGGAGCATTTCTCCCTTCTAAAAGTATTGGGGACAATTTTTTGTTGTTGCAAGAATTGTTAAAAGAGTATTACACTGGCAAGAAGATTCAGAGTTGTGCTATTAAGATCGATTTATATAAAGCCTATAATACAATTGACTGAGGCTATCTGAAGGATTGCTTGGAAGGGATCAGTATGCCTCCAAGATTCTGCCACTGGATCTTACAATGTGTCCAAGCCCCTTTGATGAGTGTTCTAGTAAATGGCATTCCTACAACACCATTTCACATGACCAGAGGGATTAGGTAAGGGGACCCTCTCTCTCCTTACCTTTTCGCTCTTGCCATGGAGGGTCTATCCAGATTATTATCCAAACTGGTGGATTGTAATGGGAGGTTTCAATATCATTATAATTGTAGTGAATAAAAATTGTCTAATTTGTTGTATGCAGATGATGTTATACTATTGTGTAAGGCGGATCCTCAGGGGATTTCGTTGATGATGAGCATGATGAGTACCTTTTCCCAATGGTCGGGATTGAAGATGAATACTCAGAAGAGTGGCTTATTTATTTCTTCCGATGTGCACAACACAGAGGGGATCACGAGATTAGTTGGGTTGGCTCTACAGGAAACACTGTTTAGGTATCTAGGCATTCTCATCACTTCGAGTAAGCCTAAATATACTGATTTCCTCCCTCTTCTTGAAAGATTGAAAGGTAGAATATATGCTTGGCAGAATTGGTTTCTTTCACTAGCTGCTAGAGTCACTTTGATCATTTCGGTTCTTAATAGTTTACATATACATTAGGCTGCTCACTTAGTGATTCCGAGGAGGGTGATCAGAGATATGGAACGGATACTCAAATCATCTCCATGGACTGGTAAGCATGATCAGTGTAAGGGAGCTAAAGTAAAATGGAATGCTATTACAGTGCCGAAAAAATATGGAGGATTGGGCATCATTCCCATTACACAAATGCAACGTGTTTTGATGATGAAGAGAATATGGAGACTATTCATGGACACCGAAGCGATGTGGGTTAAGTGGGTCAATGGGCAGAATTTTTGGTAAACTATGGACAGGTATGATCAATCTTGGATTTTTAAAAGTTTGTTGAAAGTTAGAGACTTGATCTATCCTATATCAAATGTAGGGTAAGAAATGGAGAGAATACTTGGTTTTGGTTTGATAATTGGAGTAACAACAGTCATTTATAGGTGCGGAATGAGTTACTACCTCATCATAATAGGCTTTATAAGGATACTAAATTGGCATGGATTTTTCGGGAGAGGGAGCAGATGAACAATTACAGGTTTGTATATTTGATTGATGAGCATGTGAACGGCGTTTAGCTGAATACATAGTCGAATATAGTCCTATGGATGGCTCATTCTAGTGGGGAGTCTAAAAACAAATCTGCACATAAAATAGGGAGATATTTTCCTGAAGTGGTCCCCTGGGCTGATTTGGATTGAATGCAAGTTTTATGGCCTAAAGCTGCTATTTTTTATGGCTTACCATTAAAAATAGATTGCGCACTAAAGATCGATGGTTTGGTACCTTTGATACCTTGTGTGTTATATGCAAACATGTCAATGAAAGCAGGAATCATTTGTTTTTTGAATGTAACTACACTAAAGCGATGTGGAGCAGATTATTGCACTTACTTGGAGTCCCAAGATTCTCTTTTGCGTGGGCTGAAGTGTTAAGTGATGTTCTTCTTTTTTCTAGAAAAGGGCAGTGTGATACTCTCCTTATCAAGATGTCATTTATGATAATGATATATCATATATGGAGGGAGCGGAATAGATGTCTTTATAAGGGTGAGGAATGACAGAAACATAAGCTTACGACGACTATAGTTTAATTGATAAGGGAGTTAATCATAACGAAAGGGAAACAAGATGACATTAGTCCTAAAATTATAATGAAATGGTTATTACAGTTGTCTCCAAAGTGATCGGTAGTAAAGATGTAGTGAAGTAGTGTTGGCTGTAGTTTTTTGTTTTCCTTGTAAAGGGTTGTACATAACTTTTAGCTTTTGCTATATATATATATATATATATATATATATATATATGTCTATAATAATATTTTTATTGTTTTTTTCTATTTGTTCTAATTTTTCATCTATAGCTAGTGTATACATTTTTTATTTTTTTGTAATGTTGCATTAAAGATTCTACAAATTGATAAATCTTCTTTATTTCTTTGATTTCATTAACTGGTTGTGATTGTTGATTTTGAGTTAATAATTGTATTATTTCTTTTGATTGATGGTCAATATTGATTTGTTTATCCAATAATTCAGATAATTGTTTAGTAATACTCATAGTGTTTTCTGTAAATGAGTTTTCAGTTCCTGAAGTTGTTTCTTAATATTTACTAACTTAGTGGTTAATTGTTCATAATTATTATTAGCTTGTTTTTCTTTGTCACTATTGGATATACCTAGTTCTATAAATCTAATTGGTTTTTCTAAACTGGTATAATAAGATCGTGAAAAAGTAGATTCTAATTTAGATAAAATTTTGTTTTCATTTAGAGATAAATGTGGTAACTCTTTTACTTTTATAGGATAATTTATATTAGGTAGTTCTCTTAACTTGTTCTTAAATTTATTCCAACTTTAGCAACATCAGTAAATAATTGATTTATATAGATTCGATTTGTGTTTTTAAATTCAATGCTATGATGGGAATTAGTTAACGCATAACTAATTCGGAAAGTAATTGAAAAAGGATATTGACCAGTTATCATTAGATTTTCTCGATACAATTTATATGCTATAGTGATTGTTTCATCTAAATTATGTGATTTTAGGGAATTCCTAGTTTGATCCGGGTGTTAAACTTTATTTTTCCATAAGCTAAATTTTCATTTATTATTTCAATTACTTTATCTTTTAAATCTTTCATTTGTTTATCAATTATAGCGATTCTTATAGGATAATCTATTCCTTGTTGAAATGTTGATTTCAATAAAATTTGTATTGTAGAAAGATGTATTATCCAATTTTTTTGTCTTTTTTCTTCAGATATATATATATATATATATATATATATATATATCCAATTTTTTAATATATCCAATTTTTTGTCTTTTTTCTTCATATATATATATATTTTGTAATTGTTTATAAATATCAATTAAACTGATACGAATATGTTTACTAGATTGATCTATTCTAATAGGTGTTTCATGAACTATTTTTCCATAATAAATGATAATTTTTTCTATTGATAAAATTTCGAAATGGATGATGAGTAATATACTGTCCATCTGTAAGATTTAATTGCATTTTTGCTATTTGTTTTTATTTTTGGTGAGATAATCATGTATTAATATGAAAGGTTCCAGTAGATTTAGTTAATTTTAAAGTATCAATATCTAGAATATTATTATGATCTGTATTGTTCATAGCTTCAGAGTCTAGAATTTTTTTGGCTATGAGAGAGTTGTAGATGTTGAGTAAGTTGATTATGGCTATGGAAAGCTCGTTGTTTATATAAGTTATACAGTTGAGTTGCAAGATCTATTCTTTCTTTAATAGGGGTATCCCATTATTAGAAATAGAAAATTGAAGATAATTATAACAAGTTTCATAGTATTCTTTTTCAACCTTCTATTGGTTAACTAATGTTTCAAGGTGAATGATGCTTTCTAATAGTTGATTACAATACGTACAGTTTCCGACAACAAAGAAAGAAGACATAATGATTATATATAATGGATTTTATAATGGTTTTGAAATTGTTGATATAATTGTTTTATTTCTAACCTTTCTTGATTATAAAGTTCTATATGTTGTGCTAAAATATCGTGAAATTTTGATAGAGTAGCATCAAAAACATTTATTTGTTCTAAGTGAGTATAAGTTTCTCTAAATGTTTGGATAAGTTTTCGGCTAAGAGAAAGTTTCTTCTATGTGTGTACTATTAGTAAATGATTATTATGACATGTTGAGCATGTTAGTGAATACATAAAACTATTTAAGTTGGTCTCACATAATAGCTTAAGCTATTGGGGTGAATTGGTCGCTTACATGGTGTCAAACCCTTTGTGACTAAGTGCTCGTGAGTTCAAATCTTACCACCTACCTAATCTGATAGTCCGAGAACGATGTCTATAATTTGTGTTCTCAATGGGGATGACCATAACAAGATGCCATTTGTAGATGGCATATTAGACAGACCTGATCCAAGTTCTTCTGACTACTCCTCTCGAACGAAATGTAATTCCATGGTGATTTCATGGATCTTCAATGTACTCTCACGAGATCTCTACGACAGCGTTGCATATGCATAGACAGCACGAGAGTTATGGTTGGATCTTAAAGAGCATTTTTCACAAAGGGAACACAACATGCATTCATCAAGTCAAAAAGTATATTTATTTGCTTGAACAAGACAATAAATATGTTGTGTCATGTTACACAAAGTTTAAGGCTTTAGGGAATGAAGTTCAGATGTTTGGCAAAATTCCTCGATGTAGCTGCGGTGCGGGGAAGGAATTTGCCACTGCAAAGGAGCAGGAGAAAGTGCATCAATTTCTTTTTGGAATCAATGATGAGTTCAAAACGATATATTCTCAAATATTAAATTTAGACCCTTTTCCCTCTCTTAGCAGAGTTTATGCTATGGTAATCTATGAGGAGAAACAACATGGCCTGATTGGAAGCTGGGTTCCAAACATGGAAGCCACAGCTCTTGCTGCCCGGTTTAATCCCAGCAACTTCAGGACCTCATATTGTCATCAAAAATGATGTGAGCACTGCTATAATACAGGACACACAAAGGATGAGTGTTTTCAATTGATTGGGTATCCTCCCAATTACAACCAAAAGCATAAGAATGAAAAAATAAGAACAACATTCACACCTAGAAGTCACAATTTTTCTGCAACATCCACGCTCAAAGATTCACACCGAGACAATGTAAAGAGTCCAACTTATTTAGCTTATGCAGCCACCGTTCATGCACCAAAAGCCTATGTAGCCACCAGTTCCACAAGCAATAATGATCCTTCACCTATATCTGGACTTTCAATGACTCAATACAATCAACTTATGCAGCTCTTTAATGGGAATTCCTTGCATTTAATCAACTGCGCAAGTAAGAAAAATTTTAATTCCAATACATAGATAATAGATATCGGTACTTCTGACCATATGGTTGGATCAAAAGACATACTTGATGATGTAAACCATACACAACATTATCCAACTGTTAGTATACCGAATGGTATATGATCATCTTCGTGTTTTTTGGTCATTATGATATGCTCATAATCATTCATTACCTCGTGATAAGTTTGCTTTACGGGCTACACATTGTATTTTCATTGATTACCCATACGGTAAGAAAGGTTATAAGTTATATAATTTAGGTACAAATCAAAGTTTCATATCACGAGATGTCATTTTCCATGAACATATCTTCCCTTTCTCCACTGAACCTGAATCCTAACTATCTACTACAGTACTACCGATCCCATTATATGAGAATGATGTTGACACTGCGATTGTCAATCAACCATCACACATATCCACTTCACCAACTATAGAATCTCCCACAAATGAGGTCACCACTACCTCTTCCAACACCACTCCACAAACCACTCCTGCTAGACCTAAACGTACACGTCAACTCTCCACTAAGGTCCAAGGTTTTTCATATGACATCCCTGCATCTTTGGCGCCATCTACACACGCTAATACAAATATTATGCATCCTCTTTTTTCTATGATTTCTTCTTATACACGCTTCTTACCTTCACATCATGCTTTCTTAGCAACCATCTCCTCTGTAGATGAGCCTACTTCTTTTTCTTAGGCTTCCAAAGATCCTCGTTGGAAAGAGGCAATGTGCGCAGAAATTGATGCCCTTGAGGCCAATAACATATGGAACTTTGAACATCTTCCACTGGGGAAACAAGGCATTGCTTCAAAATTAAATATAAGGCTGATGGAACTATCGAGCAATTCAAAGCCCATTTGTTTGCAAAAGGATTCACTCAAGTCGAAGGCATGGACTACCACAAAACTTTTACACTAGTCACTAAGGTCACTACTATTCGTTGTCTCTTAGCTCTTGCGGTCATTCGTTATTGGGATTCGGTCCAACTCGATGTCCATAATACCTTCTTACATGGTGATCTTGATGAAGAAATATACATGTAGGCATGTCAATAGGTCGGGGCGGGCCCAAGTCGATGTAAGTCTTCCAAAAGTGGAACAAGTGTTAAGAGTGCGATTAGTTGATTCAATATTGATAAACCTAGAAAAGAGAGTTGAGGGTTGGAATGAGTATATAACCAAAATTCTTGGAATTCCTTGGGGGTCTGCCCCCGTTCTGATAATGAAATAGATGAAATAAATCAAAAAATAGATTTTTGTTCAAGAAAGAAATCTTATCGAAACTGTCCATATCTAGTTCATCCTTCAGAACCATATCACATCCCGGGTCTGATGAAATAGGATGAATTGAGATGATATTTTGTAAATACGTAATTATTTTGAATATATTAACTATTTCTTTATTTTCCGATCACCTGGAAAGGACAAAAGAAACATCTTGTTCTTTCTTTAAGAATTTCTGATCTCTAGTGGACCTCTCAGTCACAAAATGATGTCGTTTAAAAAAAAGTGAGTAGGCCATGGGCCGGCCCACGGGAACGGACCATGATCGGCCCGTGGCTTGGCCAACTCAGGCCAAAAATAGGTCGGGCAGGTAGGCTGGACCATAATTGCCATGCCTATATACATGTAAGTTCCTCAAGGTTTTTGACAACCTGATGATCCTCGAGTATGTAAGCTATGAAAATCTCTTTATGGCCTCAAACAAGCTTCAAGGCAATGGTTTGCGAAGCTCACATCCTTTTTGCTCGCTCTTGGATTCAAACAATTGAAGGCTGACCACCCCCTCTTCACCTCACTTCATGGCCGACACTTCATTATTGTTCTCGTTTATGTTGATGACGTAATTGTCGCTGGCAATGACACTACTAGCATCTGTGAATTCAAAAACCAGCTCTATACACTTTTCCATATCATAGATATTGGTTCCTTAAAATACTTCATTGGCCTTGAAGTAGCACGTTCTTCGAAAGGTATTGTCCTTAAAATACTTCCTTGGCCTTGAAGTAGCATGTTCTTCCAAAGGTATTATTCTTTCTCAGTGTAAATAAGCTTTAGATATCTTACATGACACAGGTATCCTCGTTGTAAAATCCGCTACCTTCCCCATGGAACAAAAACATCAACTATCAGAAGACAAGGGTGCTTTATTACCCCCTCTCAGTATCGTTGTCTTGTTGGAAGGCTTCTTTATCTGACCATCACTCATCTTGATATTAGCTATTCTATCCAAATGCTTAGTCAGTTCCTTAATGCTCCACGCCAATCTCACCTTACAGCTGCAATAAGGGTCCTTCGATACATTAAAGCATCTCATGGCCAAGGCATCCTCCTTTCCAGTTCAAGCACATTACAACTAAATGTTTATTGCGACTCTGATTAGGTAAGTTGCCCCACCACTAGAAGATCCAGTACAGGCTACTTTATATGTCTCAGACACTCTCCCATATCTTGGAAATCCAAGAAACAAACCATAGTTTTTTTTCTTCTGCAGAAGTCGAATACCGCGCCATGGCCTATACAATAAGTGAGCTGTTATGGCTGCGTCATTTATTTTAAGATTTGTGCCTCTCCTTTCCAATAGCAACACGACTTTACTGTGATAATCAATCTGCTATCCACATAGCAGCCAATCATGTTTTCCATGAATGCACCAAACATATCGAGATAGCCTGTCACTTCATTCTTAAGCACATATAAACTGGAGAAATACGAACTGCACACATACAATCCAAGCATCAACCAGCTAACATATTCACCAAGGCACTTGGATGAAACCAATTTCACTTGCTCTTATCCAAGTTGGGCATTACAAACCTCCATGCTCCAAATTGAGGGGGAGTGTTAATGTATATCATATCTCCTCCTTTCTCTCCATCACTAATTTCTCTCCATCAATGATCGTATCTAACAAACGGCTTCATTCCTTGTATGGCTAACATGTCATTCCATGTATAGCTATTATTTCAATTCTGTAATCTATTTAAGTGTATGTATCAAATAAACACGAATGGCTCTTTTTTCATATCAATATCAATACATTGTGTTTCACTTATCTTCATGGTATTAGAGCCAAAGAAGATCTTGGCCTGCTATTTGTCCCAGAAGGGGGTCTATTATTTAAGCAACTGGAGAAGAAATTGAAGTCTGCATGGAGCAAGTGACCCAATAGTATTGTTTGCCCCAAGAGGGGGCCTATTTGACCTCAATCAGAAGTTTAACCCTGATGAGGATTGTCTACGTACCTCTCTAGATTGCCGAAGTGAAAAGAGACTCACATGTGAGGGGGAGTGATGAGAATATCTACATTTGAGTGTCCCACATAGGAGAAAGGAGGAGATAAAATAGGTATGTGCATAAATGTGATATACGTTAACAGAGCAAATTGTAATAATGAAAGAAACAATGATATAAATTAGACATAAACATAAATCAGACAAATATAAATAAGATAGATCAATGCTAAGTAAAAAAAATGAAAAATTTTGAAAAACAATTATTATTAATATCTTTTGTGTTATCACTTTACATTTTCTCTTTCTCAACGCCAATTCATAGCTACTCAGAGAAGTTTTGAGAGTATAGATAAAAGAGAAGCAATAAGAGCATTTTATTTTTGCATAGAGCTGAAGGCTCAGTTCTGCTTACATTATATAGAACCAGAAAACATTCAAACAAGATAAAGTAAAAGCTAAAATATAGATTTCTTTTGATAAGGAGTCAATTTTTGAAAAAGAAAAGAAACGAGATGTCGGCCACATGGTCGACAATTAGGACGCATATTTTAATGATTACATTGGTAATAATTATAACCTTAATAATTACAACAAGGCTTCTTTTCAATCTTCAATAATTACATCATCCCAAGAGCTATCATCTTTGGCTTTGAATGTGAAGGGACAATGAGGACACTTATGAGCTAGATAGTGCTGTAGTTGCTTACAGATGGAGTGTTTCCGTTCGTCGGATAAGACAGTGAATACTCCAGAAGTAGTTAAAAATTGTTCTTCTACTTGTTTAATGAGTTGCAGAGAGTCAGATGCTAATGGTGTCTTATATGCAGATGTCATTAGAAGATTGGGGTCACAATAATTAAGTTTAATTAATGATTCAGGAGTGATTTTTACACATTATTGATAAACTCCTTCGAGGCAGTGGAGATTGAACTAGTTAATTAGATCCCAAGTAACTTTATATCTTGAAGGTTCGTCTATTGGTGGATACCTTCCATTACTGATTCCAATTTGAACATATGCTAGTCGAGATAGTTGTATTTCTGAATCCTTGAAGTTGTCTACCTTTGTAAAAATAAGATAGCTACTAAATGCCTTGATAAAAATTTCCCTTTCTTTTGCAAATCATTCCTTATAATTTTTTACTTCAAGGTTAAATCCACCCGGGAATTATGCTAGGCTATGTAAATTAGTTAAATAAATAGTATCTACTAGTCCACTCTGAAAAAAGAGATAGGTGGTGAGTGGATCAACTTCAGGAAAAATAATGGCTTTAGGTCTATACCTTCCTCAATTTTATGGGTAACATTGAAAATTTTTTTGTTCTTCAGTCCATCCATTAAGTGCTTGGAAACAATCATAAAAGATGTCTGGAGTTATGTGCTTCATTTATTCCTTAAAAGCCTTTGTGGGTATAGCATTGATTTTTTCCATGTTGATGGGCTTACCCAATGTTTTCATTCTAGACTCAGAAGGTTATTTTTTCAAGGCTTGTTTATATTGGGGTTTGAGTATAGGATTTCTGAAGTCTGCTAAGGCTTTTTCTGCTTCAGACCTAATAGAATAACTTTTGTGAATAATTGAGGGTTTTCCAACGATATAGGTTGAAGCATTATGCCATTCGTCATAAATGCCAACCATGAGTCCATTAAAGATGAAATAAGTTTTATTTTCTTTGAAATCTTCTTGTTTTTGGGATAAGATTGGTTCAGGTTTGGTTATTGAAGAAATTGGTTATCCAGTGGGTACAGATGCTTGGGTTATTTGTTGTGGGGTAATAGGTTGAATAGTTGAAATGGTTTGTTTCTCAAGGAGTTTTATGGTGGTTCTTAATTGATTAATTTCCTTTGTTACTATTCCTACTTGCTACTGGAGGTCTAATAATTCTGCTTCTTTCTTTATGAGTGAGTCCTTTAGGCTTAAGATAGTTGCTTCCATTCTCGAGTCAATGTATCTGCAAAACTGCTAGCAATAGATTTGATATATTGTATTTGAAAATTATATTGGGCTAATTCTAATTGCTATCTAATTAATCGTCCTTGATTATAATTAGTTTTAATATTGTATTTAGTGAATCCACATAGATACTTTAAGTCTGTCTGAATTTGAAATTCGACAAGTAATAAATCAACTTTCCATTTTCGTAATGTCTTAATACAAGCTAAAGTTTCCTTTTCATGGATAGGATATTTCCTTTCAGTGGGATTAAAAGTCCCATTGATATATTTACATAAAAGATAAGTCCTTGATTGGGTGGTTTTGCCAGAAGACAGCCAACCCATGTATCGATACTCACTACAAGAAAAGTAAGAATTAGCAACGGAAAATTACCGACGGAAAATATGCCGTTGCAAATTACCGACGAAAAATCGATTTCTGTTGGTAAAGTTGACGAGAAAATTTTCGTTTAGCAACGGTACTAATTTCCGTCGCTAAATATGGAGGGAAATCATCCAGCAAATTTTGCGATAGAATTTAGTGATGGTATAAGATGTCTGTCGGTAAAGAAGCCAGATTTAGCGACGGAAAATTTCCGACGGAAATTTACCGTTGCAAATTACTGACGAAAATTCCATTTCCGTAGGTAAAGTTGACAGGAAAATTTTCGTTTAGCGATGGTACTAATTTTCGTCGCTAAATAAATTTTGCGATAGAATTTAGCGACGGTATAAGATATCCGTCAGTAAAAAGGCGGAAATTGTTGGCGGAATAAACAAATTTTGAGTTTACCAACGGAAATTTCCGTCGCTAAATATGGAGGGAAATCATTTCCGCAAATTTTGCGATAGAATTTAGCGACGATATAAGATATCCGTCGGTAAAAAGGCCGGAATTATTGGCAGAATACAAAAAATTTGAGTTTACTAACAGAAATTTCCATCGCTAATTTCCGTCGGTAAATTTTCTTTAAATTTAAACTCACCTGACATCCTTCCCCTCCACCTGTCTTCTTCTTCCTTCTTACTGCTACGTCTCCTCTCGGTTTTCTTCTCTCCGGTTTCTCTATTGTGGACTCCTTTTATGCTCGTCGGCTTTGTTTTCTCCGACCATTGTCATCGTGTCCTTTGGTTGAGGTATTTTCGCAACTACTGTCATGTGTGTTTCTTGTATATTGGATGAAAGTTAATTTGAATATTTGATTACTTTCGTTTATTTGTACATTTTGTCATTGAAAAACAACTTTAAGGTATGAATGTTAGTGATAAAAGGGATAATACATGATTTTAGTTGTAATGTTAGGATGAATTTCTGATGCATGTAAGGTGTTTGATGAATGTCTCCTTCTACTATCGTCGTGTCTCTGGTTACCGTCATGTCTCTGGCTACCGTCATCTTTACTTTGGTTGAGGTATTTTTCCACTGTAACATCATGAAATAAAATTTATTGACGGTATTGACAATACATTATTAAAAAAAGGTTTTCTGATCAATTTACCGACGTAAACATGTAAACCATTGGTAAATTTACCGACGGAAAATGAAATGATTTTCCGTTGGTAAATTTACCAACGGAAAAATGTAAATCGTTGACAGATTTACCGATGAAAAATAGTTTTCCGTTGGTAAATTTACCGACGGAAAACTATTTTCCGTAGGTAAATTTACAGACGGAAAATAATTTTTCATCAGTATTTATTAGCTACGGCTGATTCTACGACACCCTTGTCCGTCGGTAAAATCTGTTGCTAATATTACATACCGACAAAAAATTAATGTTTTCCGTCGATAATTTCCGTCGCAAAAGGGCATTTTTCTTGTAGTGACTGGCATCAATTTGTACTAATAATTTATCTTTTTCATTATAATTGTATAATTCTAGTAACTGTTTACAAAGGTTTTTTAATTGTTGTATAGTATTTGTATTTTCGTCTGACAATGTCCATTGATATTTTGTACTACATTTAAGTTGTAATTTTTTGCGTATAGTATTAGTATCTTCGTCTGTCAATGTCCATTTATATTTTGTACTACATTTAAGTTGTAATTTTTTGCGTCCTTTGGCTAAATCTTTAAGAAATCCTTGATCTGAAATATAATTTAATAATCCTAAAAAATTTTAAACTTTAGTGATGTTTTTTAAAATGTTAGGAAATTATTGTAATTTTTCAAGGATATTAGGTTGTAATTATAGAAATCCATTATGAAATTTAATACCTAAATATTCTATATTTTGTTGAGCTATTTTAATTTTCTTTTTGCTTAAGATTAATCCTTTTTGTTTGCATCCGGTCAATACTTCTTTTACTTTTTTCAAATGATCGTCTTTAGTTTTATTTAAAAAATAAATTCTTTAATTTTATTTATTTTAACTGATTTTATGATAATTTAATAACAATTAAATCTTTGAAATTTTTAAAACTTTGGCCAAATCACATAAAATTTCAATGTTTTATTTTTTAATTGATTGTTATCGTCTTATTTAATTGTTTATTTCTCTAAACTAATATTTATTCGCAGCAGTCATCGCAGGTTACTGGTTATGCCTTCGTTCTGAGGTAAGCGGAAGTGACCATGCTTCGTGGTTGAAATTTCAATCGAACTACAGAGACTTTTCCACACCCTCCAAATTCTCTTCTAAATTTCCACATTCACCGCTCAAATCGCATATTCCTACGACAATAAAACAATTAGTTATTGTCATCTTCAGTAGATAATTCTTATATAAGTGTGACCAGACTAGCCAGGACACTACATAGCTAGTCCAATGGCTGCTCCAACAAATTCCAATGTTTCCCCCACCTGTTTTCTCCATGCATCTCTTCTTCTTGTCCTCTACGCTTTCTTCACACTGAAGAAGATTAATGCCGGATGGGATGTAAAGTATCTCCATTTTCACGAGCTTAAAGTTAGTTCCCTTGTACCATCGCCCGTCTGCAACCGATTTTCTTCCAAAGGTAAATTAATAACAAAGGTCTGCAGTTTAAATTTCTTTGCATGATTTTGTTGTTCGTTTCCATATGTGTATGCAAAAACAAGAAAATGTCCTGACCTGACTAAATTTATGATTCAGCTGGAAGAAAAGGCTCCTCGTTGGAGGTAGTTCATAGGTACGGTCCATGCAATGGACAAGAAGCGATAGAATCTCCTTCCCAAGCTGACATCTTCCGTCAAGACCAACAAAGAGTGAACTTTCTTCAAAATCAATATAGCTTCTCCAAGAGGAATCGTGCTACGTTTTTAGACAAGAAGACGACAGTACCTGCCAAGTCTGGCGAAACAATAGGTGGATTCAACTATATCGTCACTGTTGGACTTGGCACGCCAACGAAGCAATACTCACTCGTATTCGACACCGGAAGTAGCATAGCTTGGACTCAGTGCGAGCCATGCTTAAGATACTGTTATCCTCAACAGGAGCCAAAGTTCGATCCAACCAAGTCCACTTCATACAAAAATGTTACATGTTCTTCACCTACATGCAGTTTAATCACTGAGTCACGTACGTACTTGCTTGTCTAGTTGTTTGACGTTTCTGCTAATGTAAATCGACTTGAAGAAAATCACTAGCAGATTGATGATTTATATGAAAATTTTGGACACCCTCATCTGAAATTGCATACTAGTGCTTGAAACTTACTTCCAAATGATTTGTGTGCTTGTTCTACAGGCAGTGGCGAGAGGAACTGCTCTGCTCCAACATGCCTGTACGGAGTCGGTTATCTAGATCAGAGCTTCACTGTTGGATTTTTGGCTACAGAAAAGCTGACCATTTCATCCTCGGACGTGATCGATAACTTCG
>JAOSBN010157232.1:3584-22705 GCA_027563595.1 Erythroxylum suave | reverse complement strand
GAGCAAAGTTGAGATTGACAAAAATAGAACTGAAAAAGATATATAGGAAATTTATCAACAGAGTCCTTGAATTTATACAAATTACTCGATGAAAAGTCAACCAGAAAGGTTGAACGAACAAGAGGGACTACGTGAGATCGACTGTGCATATGGCGATATATGGATATATGTGCAAATCTCTGTATGTCAACTACAAAAGCTAAACACGTTTTGAAGCCTTGATCATGAAAAATGTTTATGAAATTACTCAGTGACTGATAATATGATACACACTATACGTGCAACAGTCCACAAATTTATCCAAGCCATAGAAAAAGCAACATACTAGCTCCCTTGCGAAAGCCATTATTATATTTGTCGAAGGCTGCTTTCGTGACCAGCCTCAAAGCAGAGGTAAGGGCACCAGATGCAGCTAACCCAGCAATGAAGGACTGCAGGACATAAGCGGAACAAATCAACAAAAACAGGTATAAGATAGCAAGCGGAATTTATTTGAAGAACAAGCTTGGTCACCTGAATGAATTCGGGACTCATAAAGGGCAAGTCTCCAACCATTCCTCCCTCCACAAGAGCACTTGCTACCCCAAAAGTAGCAACGATCACGCATAAACCAAAAAAAGGCCCAATCCCTCCTTTTCCTGATGTGGCTAGATCCAACTGATTTCACGAAAGAGAAAGAAACTGGATGAAAAAGAAAATAAATTTTGAAGCTGGGTGTGTGCAGTGAACAAATTAACCAGACTTACGACTACAAGCAGCACGGTACTTGAGGAGAAGAGCATGTATCCGGCCAGGGTTCGCTTTCTGGTATTGATGCTTGCCTCATAGTAAGCTAGCCATGAAATTGTCCCGACAGCAAACGGTTGATAAACCAGGGTAAGTACCCTTGAGGGATGATATTTCTTGAGTCAAGAAAGAAAATAATCATCAAACATATAGCTCGGTAGCTGCCAATTTCTAATGAAATATTTTAATGGCATAAACTTGAATTTCTCAATTGTCATATGAACCATTGTACAATGTGAGTAGCATACTAATTCATCATGCGGAATCGGATGAAAAGCTACCATATCAAAGACGATAAAGATCACTGGCGCTTGCTCTAAATACATTAAGAATAAAAAGGCACCTACTGGGAAAACTTTGTAGTAGTAATCGGTGATTGTTAGCATACTATTCCATGCCACAAGGCACCCAAGTCCGAGCACCCAGCAAACAACCAATGCCTTGGCTTTGCCCTGTGTGTTCCAAGAACCAAGACACGGTATTAGCCAAAGGAACCTTGGTGAGGATACAGTGTCGTCAACAATTGTCATGGCTACCACCTCCAAGATTTTATAAGCTAAGATCACTACTGTAGAAAGAAGCCTGTGTTTAGTCAAGACAAATAGGGGAATAATGGACGCAAAGTTTATTAGAATCCAGAAACAGAGAACTCAAAGCCACAGTCTCTTTATTCCCGACAACAAATTGAATACCGGTATTATAGTAGAAATAAGCAGCTTGTTTTCAGCAACCAAAAAGACACGGTCAATACATAACCAGTGAGAAACAGAAACCCTATAAACTGAGAATATAAAAAGGAAAAGGAAAGGGACGAGCTCGGTGGACTTTCTCTACTTTCTTCAATCTCTGATGCAGAGCAAATTACTAAAAGTACGATGATTGGAACTTTAGCATTGTCATATAATTGGGAGTCAACACGTCTCAATATATAGTAGGAAACTGTGACGTGACTGATGCGTACAAGCAATATAACACAGAATCATTCACTTTGAATTTCCGTTATTTAGGGTGCAAATAATATTCCACCTTAATAGGGACGTCTTTTTAGGACATATCATGACACACCCTCCGTGTGTAAACATAAACTAGAATCCACTTTCAGCATTGTCAGGACTCTCACCAACTGAATTTCACTTAAAAGGAAATCTTATGTTAACCATAGACACCGTTGAATATATGTTAAATATATCTATTTTATTTTATTTTGACATATTTCTTTAAATTGACATATTTCTTATTATCTTGAATTCAAAAGCCTAGTTGGATAATGTTCTACATAGAATATAACTCTATCTTAGATAGATGTGTATTTGTTGAAGGATATTGTAGAAATTTGCAGTTTGAATTAAAATTGAATTACGTGTATGAAGGAGAAAAAGGGGCATGGTTGGAAGTCTTTGGATGTGAATGAAGTTGTTCTGCGTGAATTTGTGGCTGAAGAGTTAAGGGCATTATGGTAAGTTTCTTGGTGAATTAAAAAACAATATTTTGGAAACATACAACTACACTTGAAAGAGTGAAAAACAAAGTAGAAAACATACGGCTGATGTGTGGGTGAGTAAATGTGTCTCTTGATGGGTTTATTGAAGTAAATTGTTTACAATCCATCTGATGTGGGAAACATAGACCTACGGCTGGTTGGAATTTTTTGGTGTGTGAGTATGAGTGCTTTGAGTGGTACGTGTGTGTTTTACACTGGTGGATTGAAGGACATCATGAGATAGCTATAGATGGCATATGATAACGTTAGGGAGTTACAGATTAGGCATGGGGTTACTCCTTCCTTGCGTCAGCTTTGATTGGTTGTAGGTGGTGTGCAATTGACATTAACAGTGCAGTATGCGTGTTTCGGATTTTTGAAATACAGCTGAACAAGTTTTCGTGAGTTGATGTTGGAGTTTTAAAAAATCAGTCCATAGTTTGCTGTGGCAACTTTCAAATTTATTTCAGTAGAGCTAGACTTTTCGGGAAGTTGTTCTTCACTTTTATCTTAAGTGTATTGTCATTTCTTTCTTAGTTGATTAATCATTTGATTTATTTTTATTAATTATCTTTCATTAAGAGTAGTAGAGAAAAATCCTCTGACGAGGCTAATATAAGACGGTCGTGATATTGGGTGTGAAATTCTTTTACAGCAAGTGAAGTTGAGAGATGGTATCAAGGGTAGAGTGGCGTCGGCTCTGTAAAGCCTTGGGTAAATCTATTATACTTCGGTGAAAGTATTAATTTGAGTGAGGGCCCCGCAGAAGTAGGCAAAGAGTGTCGAACTGCGTTTCCAAATTTCTAGTTTCATTTGTTATTATTTTTCTTTTGATTGGTTTTTTTCTATTTATGCCAGAGACAACCACGTAAAATTGAAAAGTTTGCAAAACTACTACCTCCTATGGTTTTCCAATTGATATCAGAGCGAAGTTATCATTTTAGAACTTGGTAACAAGTTGGTGCAAATCCTAGTTTCGTAAACATAGCTACATGAGAGGGTGCTTCGATCACCCAACCACTACTGTTGGATGGATCTAATTATCCTGCATAGAAAGCAAATATGAGAGTCTTCATTCAAGCTCAGGATTCAAAAGCTTAGTAATCAGTAGTATATGGCTGGACGCTTCCGATGATTATTAATGACAAAGGAGAAGCAATTTGAAAAGATCCGGCTGAATGGACAAAAGTTGAAGAAGAAAGTGCGCTTGGAAACTCATAAGCAATGCATGTGATTTTTTAGTACTGTTGATGAAGGATGTTTCTCAATGATATAAGCCTATGAATCGGACAAAAAAGCATGAAATGCTTTGCAGACTATTCATGAAGGATCCAAATTAGTGATAGCATCAAAATTACAGATATTGGCTGTGAGGTTTGAAGAACTCAAGATGGATAAGAATGAGATCATTGGGGACTTTCATGAAAGATTGCGAAATATAGCAAATTAGGTGCATCAACTCGGAAAGAAATATTCTGATCTGAAGCTTGTCAAGAAGACGCTGAGATCACTACCTCCAAGGTTCATTCCAAACATTGCAGCAATCGAGGAAACTCATGACATTAATGATTTGTCGTTAGATAAGGCAATTAGAATTCTGACTAATTTTGAGATGAATTTGTTAAAGGGTAAATAAGAAAAGAGCAAAGGATTGACACTACAGGTTGAAACTAGAAAAGGTATGAATGATGTAGAAGATGAATTGATGAAAATGAGGATATGGAGCTATTAACACGAGAGTTCAGTAAATGGCTGAAGAGAGTGAGAAAGGATAGACCTAAATTTAGGTAAAACGGCAGGAGCTCATTGAACAGCAATTTCAAACAACAAGCCAAAACTCACAAGGGAGAAAGAAAGGTGAAGAGAATTCAATGTCATAAGTGTCAAGGCTTCGAACATGTTTAAGCCAAATGCGCTAATATTTTGAAGAAGAAATAGTTAATGGTGTTGCATTAGTTTCTTTATATAGAAAAAGTCCAATTACTTGCTTAATAGTAACTAAGAAGGAAGTAACTGAAGATGAAAACGGGGGAAATCAGAAACTTTTAAGAAAAATGAAAACAACTCAGCTCAAGACCTAATATCAGATTATGACAGTGATGAAAGTGGTCTAGACGATAGAAAGGAGAATATTTATGAGGCTTACAAAGTTATGTATGAAAAATGGTGAAAACATGTAGAAAGAATGAAAGATTGAAGGAAGAAAATCTCTCCATGGAGAACACTATCCAAGGGTTAGAAAAGAAATTGAAGTTGGCTTTAGACGAGCTCGGTGAAGCCAGAATGAAGTTAGCAAGTACCGAAAAGGGTTTGAGAATGTTGAATGGAGGCACAACAAAGTTGTTCGAAATCGGTAAGGTTAAAAGAGATCTTCAAGGCTTTGGTTACAAAGGAGAGTGATCTAAGGTGAATGATGAGAAAATTGATATGCCCAGATCTGTCCATGAAGAAACATCGAGGAAGAATCGAAGATTTGTTCCCACATGTCATTTTTGCAGAGTTATTGGGCATATAAGGCCGAGATGCTACAAGATGTTACAAATTATGTTTCAAAGGGGTCAAAACCAAAAATCTAGACACTCTCTATTAAATTTCCAACAACAACCTATGTTACCGAAGCACTCTTGGGTTAGAAAGGGTGAAGTATAAGTACAAAGACGTAGTGAAGGAAAAATAAGAAAGTGTCCAGATTCACAGTTAGTTACTACTTTTGAAGTAACTGTTCAAACTGATGACAAGTTAGTTACTTCAGATGAAGAAACCAATCAAACAGTTGATGACTGAGATAATATGACGAGGAATAATCCTAGGTTTGAATTTCTTTGAGGGGCATAGGGACTGTGTGTTTTACATTTTTTAAGTATAGTTTGATGTTATTTATTAGAAAAATAAAAAACAAAAAAGGGGAAAAGAAAAATAAAAAAAAGTCTTCTTTAGTTCTTTAATTTTATATTGTCATTATCGTCCCATCTTTTTAGTAGTTTGCATTGTGCCTTTTATTTGACTTCACCGAAGACGCTTTAGCTCTCTCATCAGTATGGGTCTCTCTCTTTCTCTTTTAGGCATTTCTCTTGATGTTTTGGATGGTGGTAAATTATCATCTTGGCGTCCGTATGATTCTTCCACTACACCTACTGTTGATTTATATGTTTCTTTATTCGTTGAGATTGATTATGTTGAAGGCATTCTTCGTTTTGACACTTTTGTTCCAAGGGGGAGACATCATATTATTTTTGGTGACTGTTCAATTCAGGGGGGAGATTTTTAAGATACCTTCATAACAATTAGTCTTGCTTTCTGGCATATATTGTCTTAAAGGGAGAGAGATAAAAAGTGTTGAATTTGCTTTGTTGACTGCTGAATTTGTATTGATTCACTACTGGATTTGTTGACCACTACATTTGGATTGTGGATTCAATTTCTACATGCTTAATTACGTGACTTAGGGGTAGCTTCAGTTTTATGACAAAAATGCCAAAAAGGGAGAGATTGTTAGATATATATTAAATATATCAATTTTATTTTATTTTGGTATATTTCTTTAAATTGGCATATTTCTTGTTATCTTGGATTAAAAACCCTAGTTGGATAATGTTCTAGATAGAATATAATTCTATCTTGGATAGATGTGTATTTGTTGAAGGATATTGCAGAAAATTCCAGTTTGAATTAAAATTGAATTACGTGTATGAAGGAGAAAAAGGGGCATGGTTGGAAGTCTTTGGATGTGAATGAAGTTGTTCTGCATGAATTTGTGGCTAAAGAGTTAAGGGCATTATGGTAACTGTTGGCCCCTGAATTTTTGTCGTTGAATTAAACATGATATTTTATGGAAGAAGCATGGAATTTGAATTTTTGCCTTAGAATGAATTATGAGGTCATGATAAAATTATTATTAGAGTTTAATTATTTATTTCAATATTAGTAAGATTTTATTTCACTAGTTAGTGAAATTAATGCATTAAGAATGGATTGAGGGCATTTTTGGCATGTCACTAAAGTTTAGAAACCAATAAGCATTAAAGGAAGGGTAAAGTGGATTTTTAGCACTCATTAAGGGTAGAATGGGAAGAGGAAAATGTTGTCTTGTAAATTAGAAGACCAAAAACGTGAATGAAGGAAAGAAGGAGAGAAACATGTGAACAAGAGAAAGAAAGGAGAGAGAGTCAGCCATTAAAGAGAAAAAGAAGAAGAAAGGTTAGGGTTTCATCTTTTCTTAGCTTTTAAGAGTGATTTTGAGAGTGCTCAAGAAGAGAAAAAGAAAGAGGAAGAGAAGAGCTTCCATTCGAGCCAATAATCTCTTTATTTGGTGAAGATTCAAGGTAAGCATATTTTAAATCCTTTGGAATTTTAGAAGGGTTTTGACTCATGAAGCTTAGAAAATGCAAGGGTTTAAGTATTCTAGAATCAATTTTAGCGAATATGCTTTTTGGATTCTCAATTGGTATTCCTATTGAATTAGAATTTTTGCCTATGTTAAAGGGAATCAAGTAAGGCATGAGAAGCAAGAGTAGCAAGAGGAGGGGCATTTTAAAGCAAGTTTCTAAGCAAGGAATTCAGGTGGGTTACTTGTTTATCGATGAGTAAATAAGCGATGAGAATTTTTCCTAATTAATAGATTTGGATGATTTTTAATTGCTTTATAAACATTGCATGTTGCTTCTTTAATGATTCAAGTATTTGCTATATGTTTTGTACTTGAATCTTGATGATGATTTATGAAATGATGATGGAAATTGGTTTTAAAATATATCATGCTTATGGAAATCATGTTTCGGAAATGTGCCTTTTGTGCAATATGTTTACAAGTCATGAAATTCATGTTTGTGTGGGTTGGTGGTCCATTTTATTATGTCACGTGCATGTTGACCGTGTTAAAGGCTTTTCCTGCTTCCCCGCTAGTGGCATAGAGCTCATTCACGGACTCCCTCATATTTACCAGAGATTCGCAAGAACTCCTTTATGTTTACTGAAGATTCGCATGAACTCCCTCATGTTTACTGAAGATTTGCAAGAACTCCCTCATGTTTATCGAAGCTTTGCAAGAACTCCCTCATGTATATGAACTACCCAAACCATTATGAGTGCTTAAGTTGTTTATGATTTGTTGACAAGTTTGATGAATACATTTCTTATGTTGTGTATGAATGGTTTGACAAGTTTGAGAATTTCAGAAATACATGTCTTATGTTGTTTATGATGTGTTTGAAAAGCTTGAGAATTTGGGAAATACATGTTTTATGTTGCAAAGCATTTTACTGCAGAAATGGATATTTTCAATGGTTTTGCTTGTTTCTCTACTATAAACTTGTTACCCACAAGCTTCTAGCTCACCCCCCCCCCTCCCCCCAATTCCTCCCCATCTCCAGGTGACGAGCAAGAGATTGATTGATCAGGAGTCAAGGCATCACTCCGAATCTGCATATTTTTGTTTTTAAGTTAGTGTAGGAATATTCAAGGCTTTAGCCGCATTTCAAGTATCAATCATATGTATATTTTGTATTTTTGGATTATGAAACCAATGGTGTATTTGGGTCTTAAAATGCCCATTAAAGCTTTGTAAAACTCTATTCCTTTGATGTTAATGAAATATATTTATGTTTTTGCTTATAACTTTCCAAGTTTTTCGCATTACATTTTCAAGCATGCATGGGGGTAAAATTTGTGTTTTATCTTCAGGGGAAAATTGTATTAATCTAGGCTCTTTTGGATAAGGTTGTATTATTGGAAGTTGTAGTTTATCCTCTTAGTTTTTCAACAATATCAAGTATGTAATTTTTTGGAGATTGGATTTGAAAGATATGATTGTTTCAAGTAGTGATGCTGCATAAGGTACATGTAGGACACTTTATAGCCTTTTCTAACTTGTTTTAAGAGAATAAGAGTAATATGGTGTCTTGAAATGACAAGAAGTAGTATGATAAGTTAGAGATGAAATGAAGATGATAAATGGGGTTGAACATATACAGAAATTTATGATGAATGTGTATAAGTTTGAAGGTTAGGATTTTGAGATGATGATCAAACATAGATTATGAATTGATTGTAAATGATATCGAGTTGAAATGGAAGTGATAACGAAGGAATATGATGAGGAAAATGAGTTAAAAATGATAGATATGCATAAGATGGGCATAGGTAACTTGTAGGAGTTGAAAATCTAGAATTTGACCCATAAATATCCGCTAGATGAACATTATATCCGCTAAGCAGACCTTCTCGGGAATTTTAGTGTCCCAACTCAATTCATGTTCGTTTGAAGGGACGTATGTCCGCTAAGTAGACATTCTCGGGACAGGTTTATAAATGTGCAATTTTGACCCTCTAGATGGCAAAAACTCTCTTTGGGGTCTTTATGGAAGTTATAGAACTCGAAGTCCTCTTCAAAACTGTACTTGAATGACCTTAATCCGACATCCATATTGAAAGTTATGTCAATTGTACCAAACCATATACATATATATATATTGTGGACTTATAGATGCATTCCTATGATACATTTAGGCTTGAATGGAAATTGAAATGTACTTAGTTTGATATGAAAATAACACATAAAAAATGAGAGATTTGTTTAGGGTGACGGTTAAGGATATAAACATAAGAATGGATTGTCGTATATTAAGTGTTCAATTATAGAAATTTTTTGATGTTATGAGAATGAAGATGAGCCTAAGTTGGCTAATGAGATTCCATGATGTGCTTATGTTTAATTAACGAGTTAGACTCTGAAAATAGGGCCTAATAGGCTTGGTATCAGAGCAACTAGGTTTAGTAGTATCCTAGGCATGAGATGAACATGCATTGATTTAAATGAACAACATTCATTGTTTTTGTATTGTTTCATATGATTTGAAATTGCTTTACATGAAGCATAGTTTAAAAAGGTTTTACATATATGCATGCAAAGTTTAAACTTGACATAAAACATGAACTAAAGATTTTAAATTAAAGGAGTGAGTATGCCGCCTGGAAGGAGAACTCGAGGAGCTATGACTCGATGTTGCTCTCGCCAAGGAAGTACAGATGAGTCTCATGTCTAACAAGACGTGGGGATACACTCTACTTATGATTCTGAGCCACCTAGTGTCCAACATAAGGTGCCACAGCCTCCTCCTCCTATGCGCTAAGTAAACCCTATGGATCCACATTTCTTTTAAGCCTTTGCTCAGGCTTTCATGCATGCTATGGGCTAAGTGCCATAAGTTCCATTGGAGAGAAGCGGACAGTATGATAAGCTCCACAAATATGAGGCTGTAGAATTTACTGGGACTACGAATCCTGAAGAGGCTAAAGCATGGTTGAAAGGACAGAGAGAGTTCTATTTAAGATGAAGTGCTCTGATGAGGATAAACTGGATTATGCAGTAAGCTTACTGTGAGGGGACACATTTCATTAGTGGGAATCAGTGCCCCATAGTTAGGTCATACTGCTGGTGTTTTCAGGGAGAAATTTTCAGGAAGCCTTTAGGAAGAAATACTTCTCTAAAGTCTATATCCAAGAGAAGGCAAGAGAATTTGTAATTCTCACATAGAGGGACATGTGTGTGAGTGAATATGAGATGAAGTTCACCTAGCTTTCAAGGTATGCGGTCAATGTTGTTAAGAATAAGGAGGATAAGTGTCGTAAGTTTTAGGGAGGACTTCATTTAGGGATCAAGGAGAGACTATTGATCCATCACTTTTGTAACTACCAGATGTTGGTAGATGTTGCACTCCAAGGTGAGAAACTGGAGAACATAAAGTATGAAGTAAACAGGAAGAAGAAGAAGAACCAGGAACAGTCTTCTAAGAAAGGAATGAGTGCCTCCATGCCTGAGAGGAGTATGAGGACTTTTAATAAGCAGAGTGAAGTGGGAAGTAGTGGGTCTGTTAAGAACAAGCAAGCCAAGACAGTTTCAGTGCAAGCCTCAACTATCAAGGTAATAGAAGGATGGAGAGGAGTAGATACATGAACCCCCGATGTGAGCATTGTGGAAAGTTTCACAGAGGAGAGTGCTTTAAGTTACTTGGAGTATGTTTTTGATGCGGAGAGAAGGGACATATGGTCAGCGAATGTCCCCAAGCAACGAGGCAGGATGGGTCACAGATGCAAGTCTCAAAGAAAGCTGAAACAGTAGGAACCAGGCTAGCCACTGAGGCGGAAAGTTCTGGAGCAGCAAAGAAGGTTATACCTCCAGGAAGGCCAAGGGATCAGGCACAGGAAAGGGTGTTTGCCACAATTAGAGATGAAGCTGTAATCGCACCTGAAGTTGTTACAGGTATAACTCAGTTATTTGATTCAGAAGTATATTTATTGATTGATTCTGGCTCCACACATTCTTTTGTTTCTGCAAGCATGACATTACATGGTGTTAATTTGGTGTCATTAGATAGTCTATTGATTGTTAGTACTCCTGTAGGGAGGAATGTTATAATAAGTCTAGCATATAGAGATTGTGAACTTTTTATTGATGGTGTTAGACTGGTAGTGGACTTAATGCCTTTAGATTTAAAGGTCCTAGATGTGATACTTGGAATGGATACCTTGGAGAAATATCATGCAGAGTTAGACTGCAGTCTCAATGAGGTAGAATTTGATCTTGGTAAAGGTAAGAAGGTGACTTTTAAGGGAGACAGAAAAACACCATCACCAAGAATTATTTCAGCTTTGCTAGCTAACAAGATGATGAGAAAAGGGTGTAAAGCCTTCTTAGCACACGTTGTGGACATCGAGGTGAACGGAGGAAAGTTAGGAGATGTTGCCATTGGAAGGAAATTTCCAGATGTATTTTCAGAGTATTTACCTGGGTTGCCACCAATAAGGGAAATTGAATTTGCTATTGATCTGATTCCAAGTACCGCACCTATTTTCATACCACCGTATAGAATGACTCCTATTGAGCTGAAGGAACTTAAGGAATAGTTGGAAGAACTGTTAGAGAAGGGGTATATAAGGTCAAGTTTGACGTCATAGGGAGCATCGGTTCTGTTTGTTAAAAAGAAGGACGAAACATGGCACATGTGCATTGACTACCGAAGGCTCAATAAGGTGACCATTAAGAACAAGTATCCTCTGCCGCAAATCGATGATCTGCTTGACCAGCTGCAAGGAGTAGAGTTCTTCTCCAAAATTGATCTCAAGTCAGGCTATCATCAGCTCCAAATCATGGAATCTGATGTACAGAAAATAACCTTTAGGACACATTATGGGCATTATGAGTTCCTAGTTATACCATTTGGATTGACCAATGCTCCAGGTGCATTCATGAATCTCAAAGAATATCTGGACCAATTTGTCATAGTTTTTATAGATGACATTTTAGTTTATTCCAAGAGTAAAGACGAATATAAGGAACATTTAAGGATAGTATTGCAAACATTAAGAGAGAAAGAGACGTATGCCAAATTCAGCAAGTGTGAATTTTTGCTTCATAAGGTGGTATTTCTTGGACACATAATTTTAAAGAATGGGGTACATGTCGATACGAGGAAAATTGAAGCAGTAGTGAGATGGCATGCACCAAAGACAGTAGCAGAAGTGAGAATTTTTCTAGGTCTGGCAAGATATTATAGGAGGTTTGTGGAAGGATTCTTTATGTTAGCTGCACCAATGGCCAAGTTATTAAGAAAAAATCAGAAGTTTATCTGGATTGATAAATATCAGAAGAGCTTTGAGGAGCTTAAGGACATATTGACAAGTGCTCTAGTTCTGACCTTGCCGATAGAAGATGAGGATTATACAGTTTATAGTGATCCCTCAAGAAAGGATTTGGGTTGAGTGTTGATGCAAGGAGAAAAGGCAATAGCTTATGCCTCGCGGCAGCTAAAGCCTTATGAATTGAATTACTTGACCCATGATCTATAATTAGTAGCAATAATTTTTGCCTTGACAATTTGGAAACATTATCTGTATGAAGTTCAGACGAGGATTTTAACAAATCATAAAAATCTCAAGTACTTATTGAGCCAGAAATAGTTGAATTTGAGACAAAGAAGGTAGTTAGAGTTACTTAAGGATTATGACTTGTTGATTGAATACCACCCAAGCAAGGCTATAGCCGATGCTTTGAGTAGGAAATCCTCCATAGCCCATGTTCAGGCCATTTATCTACCATTGTTAGAAGAGATGGCTAAGCTTAGAATAAGCTTAAAACAAGAGGAACTTGATTGCATGATTGCTAATTTCATAGTAAGACCGATACTCGGAAAGAAAGTTAAGGAGTTACAAGAACAAGATGTAGATTTGAACAAGCTCCGAGAAGAAATTAAGAATGAAAAGCAATTTGAAGTGGAAGTGAGGGATGATGGGTTTGTATTCCAAATGTCAAGGAGGTAAAGGATGAGATACTCGATGAGGCACACAATGCACCTTATGCTATGCACCTAAGTAGCATTAGGATGTACAAAGATTTGAAAGATCATTTCTAGTGTAAAGGCATAAAGAAGGTTATAGCAGAATATACAAGTGTCTAATGTGTCAGCAAGTCAAGACTGAACACTAGGCACCTTCAGGCAAGTTAAGGCCATTGTCCATTCTTAAGTAGAACTGGCAAAGGATAACCATAGATTTTCTGATGGGTTTGCCTAAGACTAGTAGGAAGCATGATGCCCTATGGGATGAGCACTTGCCATTGGTGGAATTTGCTTACAATAATTCGTACTACTTGAGCATTTAAAAGGCTCCTTATGAAGCACTGTATGGAAAAAGATGTAGAACTCCTATATGTTGGGATGAAGAAGCATAAAGGAAATTAATAGGACCAGAGTTACTCCAAATAGCAGTTGACAAAGTCAATCTAATTAAGCAAAATCTTAAAGCAACTCAAGATAGAATGAAGATCTATACTAATGCACACCGAAAGGAAATGGAATATGAAGTTGCTGAGAAAGCCTTTCTTATAACGTCTCCTTAGAAAGGAGTCATGAGGTTTGGCAGGAA
The DNA here is from genome assembly GCA_027563595.1 of Erythroxylum suave. Classification (NCBI taxonomy): domain Eukaryota; kingdom Viridiplantae; phylum Streptophyta; class Magnoliopsida; order Malpighiales; family Erythroxylaceae; genus Erythroxylum; species Erythroxylum suave. The sequence continues at coordinate 9,522 of JAOSBN010157232.1, read as the reverse complement.
GGGAAAATTGAGCCTAAGGTACGTTGGTCCCTACGAGATTGTTGAGAGGATTAGACCACTAGCCTATAGATTGGCACTGCCATTGAGGTTCAGTTGAGAGATGATCTGACTTATGAGGAGACTCCAATGGAGATTTTGGACACTAAGGAAAAGGTCCTCAAGAACAAGACAATTCAACTGGTGAAAGTTCTGTGAAAACACCATTCCAAGGAAGAGTCTACATGGGAGCCCTTGGAGGCCATGAAGGAGAAGTATCCATACCTCTTCAATGACTCAAGTAAGAATTTCGAGGACAAAATTCTTTTAAGAGGAGGAGAAATGTTGGCTCTCGAATTTTTTCGTTGAATTAAACATGATATTTTATGGAATAAGCATGAAATTTAAATTTTTGCGTTAGAATGAATTATAAGGTTATGATAGAATTATTATTGGAGTTTAATTATTTATTTCAATGTTAGTAGGATTTTATTTCATTAGTTAATGAAATTAATGCATTAAGAATGAATTGAGGGCATTTTTGGCATATCACTTAAGTTTAGAAACCAAGAAGTATTAAAGGAAGGGTAAAGTGTACTTTTGGCACTCATTACGGCATTGTTTTGAATACCGGTACGTACCGGCCAGTACCGAGCCAAAACCGGTACCGAATTACCGAGTCCGATATGGTATTCATAACATTGCATTAAGGATAGAATGGGAAGAAGAAAATGTTGTCCTGTAAATTAGAAGACTAAAAGTGCGAATGAAGGAAAGAAGGAGAGAAAATGTGAAAAAGAGAAAGAAAGGAGAGAGAGTCGGTCATTAAAGAGAAAAAGAAGAAGAAAGGTTAGGGTTTCATCTTTTCTTATCTTTTAAGAGTGATTTTGAGGGTGTTCAAGAAAAGAAAAAGAAAGAGGAAGAGAAGAGCTTCCATTTGAGTCAAACATCTCTTTGTTTGGTTAAGATTCAAAGTAAGTGTATTTTTAATCCTTTGGATTTTTGGAAGGGTTTTGGTTCATGAAGCTTAGGAAATGCATAGGTTTAAGTATTCAAGAATCAATTTTAGTGAATATGCTTTTTGGGTTCTCAATTGGTATTCCTATTGAATTGGAATTTTTACCTATGTTAAAAGGAATCAGGTAAGGCAAGAGGGGCAAAAGGAGGGGCATTTTTAAGTAAGTTTCTAAGCAAGGAATTCAGGTGGGTTACTTGTTTATAATTGAATGGGAATTTTTCCTAATCAATAAATTTGAATGAATTTCAATTGCTTTATAAATGTTGTATTTATTGCTTCTTAAATGATTCAAGTATTTGCTATATGTTTGGTACTTAAATCTTAATGATGATTTATGAAATGATGATGGAAATTGGTTTTGAAATATATCATGCTTATGGAAATCATGTTTCTGAAATATGCCTTTTATGTAATATGTTTACAAGTCATGAAATTCATGTTTGTGTGGGCTTGTGGTGGTCCATTCTGTTATATCATGTGCACATTGACCATGTTAAAGGCTTCTCTTGCCTGCCCACTAGTGGCATAGAGCTCATTCACGGACTCGCTCATATTTACCAGAGATTCGCAAGAACTCCCTCATGTTTACTGGGGATTCGCAAGAACTCCCTTATGTTTATTAGAGATTTGCAAAGAATCCCTCATGTTTATCAGAGCTTCGCAAGAACTCCCTCATGTATATGGACTACCTAAACCATTATGAGTGCTTAAGTTATTTATGATTTGTTGACAAGTTTGATGAATACATGTCTTATGTTGTATATGAATGGTTTGACAAGTTTGAGAATTTGAGAAATACATGTCTTATGTTGTTTATAATGTGTTTGAAAAGCATAAGAATTTGGGAAATATATATTTTATGGTTACAAAGCATTTTATTGTGGAAATGGATATTTTTAATGATTTTGGTTGTTTCTCCACTATAAACTTATTCCTTACTAGCTTCTAGCTCCCTACCCCCCCTTTCCTCCCCATCTCCGGGTGACGAGCAAGCGATCGAGTGATCAAGAGTCAAGGCACCACTCTGAATCTGCATATTTTTGTTTTTAAGTTAGTGTAGGAATATTCAAGGCTTTAGTCACATTTCAAGTATCAATCATATGTATATTTTGTATTTTTGGATTATGAAACCAATGATGTATTTGGATCTTGAAATGCCCGTTAAAGCTTTATAAAACTCTCTTCTTTTGATGTTAATGAAATATATTTATGTTTTTGCTTATAACTTTCCAAATTTTTCGCATTACATTTTCAAGCAGGCATAGTGTTAAAATTTGTGTTCTGTCTTCAGGGAAAAGATTGTATTAATCTAGGCTCTTCTGGACAAGGTTGTCTTCTTGGAAGTTATAGTTTATCCTCTAAGTTTTCCAACGATATAAAGTATGTAATTTTTGGAGATTGGATTTGAAAGATATGATTGTTACAGGTAGTGATGTTGCACAAGGTACATGTAGGATAATTTATAGCCTTTTCTAACTGGTTTTAAGAGAATAAGAGTAATATGGTGTCTTGAAATGGGAAGAAGTAGTGGGATAAGTTAGAGATGAAATAAAGATGATAAATGGGGACATGTGCAGAAATTTATGATGAATGTGTATATGTTTGAAGGTTGGGATTTTGGAATGAGTTGAAAAGGAAGTGATCATAAAGGAAAATGATGAGGAAAATGAGTTAGAAATGATAGATATGCATAAGATGGGTCATAGATAACTTGTAAGAGTTGGAAATCTAGAATTTGACTGGTAAATGTCCACTGAATGGACTTGATGTCCGCTAGGTAGACCTTCTCAGAAATTTTAGTGTCCCAACTCAGTTTATGTCTGATTAAAGGGACGTATGTCCTCTAAGTGGACATTCTTGAGACAGTTTTATAAATATGCAATTTTGGCCCTTTAGATGGAAAAAACTCTTTTTGAGGTCTTCATAGAAGTTGTAGAACTCGAAATCCTCTTTGAAACCATGCTTGAATGACCTTAATCTGACATCCATATTGAAAGTTATATCAATTGTCCCAAATCATGTACATATATATATTGTGGACTTATCGATGCATTCCTATGATACATTTAGGCTTGAATGGAAATTGCAATGTACTTAGTTTGATATGAAAATAAGACATAAAAAATGAGAGATTTGTTTAGGGTGACGGTTGAGGGTATAAACATAAGAATGGATTGTCGCATATCAAGTGTTCAATTATGAAAATTTTGGTATGTTATGAGAATGAAGATGAGCAGCCTAAGTTGGCTAACGAGATTCCATGATGCGCTCATATTTAACTAACGAGTTAGACTTCAAAAATAGGGCCTAATAGTAAGTTTGTTGGTGAATTAAAAAAAGATCTTCTGAAAACATAAGACTACACTTAAAGAGTGAAAAAGAAAAAATAGAAAACCTATGACTGATGTGTGGGTTAGTAAGTGTGTTTCTTGGTGGGTGTATTGAAGTAATTTTTTTACAACCCATTTGATGTGTGGAACATAGACCTACGATTGGTTGGTTTTTTTTGGTGTGTAAGTGTGGGTGCTTTGAGTGGTACGTGTGTGTCATACGCTTGTGGATCGAAGGACATTAAGAGACAACTGTAGATGGCGTATGATAAAGTTAGGGATCTACAGATTGGGCGTGGAGTTACTCATTCCTTGCGTCATCTTTGATTGGTTGTAGGTGGTGTGCAATTAAATTTAATAGTGCAGTATGTGTGTTTTGAATTTTTGAAATATAGCTAAAGAAGTTTTCGTGAGTTGACATTGGATTTTGTAAAAATCAGTTCATAATTGCTGTGACAACTTTCAAATTTATTTCTGTGGAGTTGGACTTTTCGGGAAATTGTTCTTCACTTTTATCTCTAATGTAATGTTATTTCTTTCTTAGTTAATTACTGAACGATGCTAGATCGCTTTTTAGTTAAAGTTAAAAAAGGGTTCAAACTTTTATGTACACTTAGCATTTAAAAAGAATGAAGACATTAATCTAATAAAGGAAACAAATTTGAGAATGAATTTAGAAGACTGTCTTGTCATTTAAAGATCTATCCAGGCACTAAATTCATACAGTCAATCTCTCTATTTTATTTGTAGGATATCATCAAAAGTAAGCCATGGTCTTACCCTAGGTATGCTAGTCGAAACACAAGCCCTTCATCTCCCAACGGGATCAACTCTCAAGGCCTGTCTCTTAGGGATCTAAGCTGATCAATCCTCCCGGTATAATCTTAAAACTCAAACAAACTCCTCAGTTGGACACTTTTTGATGCACAAGATCTTTATACAAAGCCAAATGCAGAGCATACTTGTATCTTTATGTTATATAAGTAAACTTATTTAAGACTCATGTTTTTAGGGCAGAGAGAGAGTTTTTACAAGGAAGCATACGAAAACACAACTTTTGTTGAATGAAAATATGAATCAAAACTTGGGTATAATGGAAGACTTTGCAAAAGAAAAACAATTATAGAAAAGAAGAACATCACATCAATTATTCTACATAAGAACAATTTGACATCAACTATTTTAAATAAAAACGATGTTACATCACATAGTAAATGGATAAGAGGAAATTCGTATCATAAGAGACGTCTAAATATAAAGATAAACAACTTTAAATAGAGGGACCCATAATAAGAATAAGAGGAATCTTAATCATCATTCTTGTCTAGTAGGTTCTTGCTTTGATTGCAAATTCGACAAGGAAGCTCCTACACTCATACTGTTACTATCATCACTATTTCTTCTCTATCTTTTACTAAGGCTCAATTCCTCTGTGATTAATTTTTTAAAAAAATTTATGAAGCTCTTTTTTGTCAATTATGGGAATATCATCATCTGGTTAAAGAGCATCCTAAAAGATGAAGGTTTAGAACTAAGATGATCCAGTGGTATCTAAACCTAAGTTTATAAGGCTATCTGAAATCTCAAACTCTGGCATTTGAGGTTCTCAAAAATAGATTCTCCTTAGCAAAGTCCAATGGATGTAGAACCAACTAGTGGTGTATAAAGTCCAATAGATTCTCCTGAGCAAAGTCGAAAGAAAGCCCCTAAGGCTTTAAGGATAGTTTCTTTGTATGTTGTCCATTGAATTGAGATGTGCTAAAAATAAACGTAATTTTCATAGTCGATGGATCCATAATATGTGATTTATAATGTTGTTGTACAAAGAAGCTCTAAATGTTTTGCTTCTCTAATGGAATCTCCCATAACCTAGATCCTCGATAATTTGTGAGAGTTGAGTCTTCCGTTTCATTAGTGGTTGGTACCACTCAAGGACTGAACTAGTGAGACCACAAGTAACTCCTATCTACAAACCTACTTTAAGACTAGGGTTCATTTTTGATAATGTCTTATCAACAAAATGGTAAGATTGACTACACGAATTCAATGATGATCTTCAAATAACAAGGCTAGATATTTCTCTTAGGTCCTGTTTGGTTGGTAGAAAAGTAAAGTGAATTTGAAATTTGATTCCTCATAAAATAAGTTTATGGAAAGTAAAGATATTCACATGTTTGGATACTTATAAGAATTCTAATAGAAAAATTTGATGAATTCTTATTATAGTGTTTGGTATGAGACAATATTTCATGAAATGTAATTTAATTTTGATTTGTGTTTCCATTTATATCCCTACAAGCCGAATAAAAATTGAAATTGTTAAATAATGTTAATTTGTAATAAAAGTTGTATATTAAATGTTATTTTTTCATTTCTAATATTTTAATTATATAATTATGTTATAACATAAATATAGTATTGAAAAATCCTTAAAATAACCTCAATTGAGTACAAGGATAAATCTTCAAATTCAAATCAAATATCAAAATTTTTTCTAACATTGAAAATAAAAATACAAATAGTGCATTAATATTAAATTTATTATTCTTAATATTATTATTAATTTTTACTTATTATTAACTTTATTATTACTAAATTTATTATTTTGATTAAT
>JAOSBN010157194.1:0-22712 GCA_027563595.1 Erythroxylum suave | reverse complement strand
GAATTTTATTCTATACAAACAGTTCTGAAAAGGTTTAGAAAAAGGGGATACACAATTCAACCCCCCCTTCTTGTGCTTTTAAATATCGTTTTCTAAGTGTTGTAATAACGTGTGATTCACTTCAGTGCTATCATTGCAGGGCAAACAGCGAAGAACGGTGAAGGTTTTGAAGAGTTTCAGACCAAAAATTATAGGACACGATCGTGCACATTGGCCACAATCGTGACAGAGAAGGAAGAGCAAGAAGCAGCCAGGCTACGATTATACACATTGGGCCACAATCGTGATAGAGAGCGTCAAGTCTAGCCATGATCGTGCACTTCAGGCCACGATCGTGACAAAAAGGGTAAAGCGCTGGCCATAATCGTGACATGTAGGGCCACGATCGTGCCCTACAATAGGCTAACACAAAAACTCAAAATTGAAGTGATTTTTTAGACTATTTCGGCCTTGAGTTTGACCTAAGGCTTTCATAAAATAAATAGAACATTACATGGTAGCCACCAACAGTCTCTAGAAAGCCTAGAGAGTCCTGAACAAAGTGAGATTATGTCAATTTTGAAAGGAAACCTACAGAGATCAAGAGATTGAGAAAGGAGATAAAGGAAGAGAGACACGAAGACAAGCTAGCGCGAAGTACTTCCCGGAATAGGTGGTTTCCAGTTGTTGTCTTCCTGAGATTCTGTTCTTGACAATATTTCCATTTATTTCAGTTTTATTTATGTATAAAATTGGAATAGGTGTTGAGATTGGTTGTGATGAATGTTAAGTTAAGTTTATACTCACCTTTGGATATTGATTATCGAGATTAATGAAATTCAGTTGATTGTGTTTTTACTGGTTTTATTATGATTACAATTTTGTTCTTAATAATTCGGCAATAAATAGAGAGCATGAGCCAGATAAAAATCATCGATTTGGGCTAACGAGAGTTAGGTGAATCGATAGGTAGAGAACTAGATCAAACTAGTATAGTCGTGTAACAAGAGATCGAGCATAAATTCCCAATAGTTAATAGATAGTTTAGAACTAATTTAGGTTTTGGACCAATTATGGATCCAGAGATCGCAATTCCCATAATTTGAATTAGGGATTATCAATTAGGGTTAAGAATTATAACTCGAGAGAGACTAATTCACCCTAGCACCATCTAGATTCATTAATTCAGTATTTACATAATTGGTTAGGTTTCTATTAATTTCGAATTAAAGTCCCCTGTCTCTCCCTTGTTAATTTCTAGGTTAATTTCAGGTTGGTTGTGAGTTTGTTATTTTGTTTACTCTTGGCACCTTAAATTCGCATATTTGATTATTGATTGATTTAATTTTTTCATTAGTTATTTGTTTAGAATTATTATAGTTTAAGACGACCTTAGATTTTAGGACTAGTTTCCCTTCCTTGTGGAATCGACACCTTAGGTACTATATGAACAACCCATGCACTTGCGGTAATTACCAAGGTTATAAATAGTAAAACTTAGTGCGTGTAACCTTGAACTAATAAGTTTTTGGCGTCGTAGCCGGGGAAGGCAATAGTTTAGTTCTTTAGTCTAAGGCTTTTCCATTAACTTTTGTTTTTCTTTAAAAAATTAGAGAAGGAGTTTAGGGCTTAAAATAGGGACACATCAAGAAATTTAAGAGTGAGAGAGAGACACATCTGAAGAGTTGAGTGCCAAGATGATATAAAAAGAATGATCATGGAAGATAGATATTATAGGGAGTTGGGACATTTTGAGAATTACAATTAGTCACAGTATGGTTGGGGTGGCAGAACTGCCCTGAATTTTATTGGTCCAACGATGTGGGGACTTTTTTAGACATCAAGACCTAGTTAAATTCCAATATGTTGAATCCAGTCTGTGGATGTCTAAATTGGACAAGATCTTGGATAAGCTCATAAATATGGAAGAAGGGCAGAAGAGACTAGAAGAGCAAATTGATCTAGTAATAGAAAATCATGCTGCTTCTATCCACAACTTAAAGATTCAAGTAAGATAACTTTCCTGTGAATTTTGTAAGAGAAGTGTGGAAAACTCTTTGAGAAATATGGAATTAAAGCAACGAGAGAAATGAATGACCATCTCGAACCCCAACTTAATGATGACCAAGGGACGACAAAAGTGTACGATGAAAAGAAATTTAAACCCCTTTTATTCACCAGCATTTAATATTCTATATTTGACCATTAAAAAATCTTAAGTAGATGTTTATGCAACATCTTTTGGATTAGGGTAGAGCAAGAAGAACCAATGAATGACCATCTTGAACCCCAACTTAATGATGACCGAGGGACAACAAAAGTGTACGATGAAAAGAAATTTAAACCCCCTTTTATTCACCAGCACTTAGTATACTATATTTGACCATAAAAAAATATTGAGTAGATGTTTATGCAACATCTTTTGGATTGATGATAAAGAAGAGTCATTCCATATGAATGATGTATTTAAAAATTTGAGGGTTAGTAACTCATTCAGAATAATTGATGTGCTCGAATCTTCTGAAGAATAAGAGGATGAAGAACAGATGACAATAGACATCAAGTATGAAGAAGTTTTGGATATCTCTGTTTTTGAAGTAGAAGAAGTAGACAAGACGAAGGTGATCAAGGAAGACAGAGAGCAACTCACCTTCATACAGGACAAACTATTAGATTCAATGACAGATTCAGAGAGTTTTGTTATTCCCTGTTATGTTGATAATTTATCTGAAAAGGGACCTTATTGAGCTTACTTGATTTCTATAATGTTATCCATACTGTCCCTTTGATTATTTTTCCATTTGTGGCTTACTCACAAGTTACAAAACTAATGTTGAATGAGAAGGTTGGAAGCAAACCACTCATAATTGATCCCGGTTGAGTTCCCAATGATACAAGGTCAAGCTAATGACCATAAATTAGCATGTTTAGTAGTTAGGTTTAAATTGTTATGTAGTTGGGTTTGTTTTAAATTCTTAAATAAGTTTTAAATGATTCAGATTGCTAATTGTTTTGCTCTCTTGAATCACCTATAAGATAGGGAAACATTCTTGATATTAAGCAGATTTGGTCTCAACACTGTCTCCATCACCATAAACAGTTTCGTGTTCTAACCTTTTCTTTTCATTTTTTATTTTTTAGTATTTTCTTGTCATATTTTTTGTATAACATGTTTCTTTTCCCCTAGTTTGTTGTGTACCCTTCTCATATTAAGGAAATGTGTTGTTCAAGTGTGGGGAGGGATTTTGTGTTTTTGCTTTTGTATGTGATTTTTGCATATCGTATGATAGTGTTATATTGCATTGTGTGAAGTGTGTGAATATGTTAATGGCTTATACTGAGTGAAAATTTTTTAATTTTTGACATAACCTATTAGGTTGTGAATGATCATTAGCCTACAAAATTAGTGAATTAGGGAGGCATTGGATAAATATATAGCCTAATTAGGACTTAGGGTAAATTTAACACCCTCTAGATTGTCACATTCATTCATAATTTGAGGCTTTTTAGCTTAAGTAGCTTAAATAGTATTTTTCATGAAAACGAATAGCTAAGGGCAATAAGTTAGGCAATAAATTAAAAAAATACTTTTAGTTAATATTGCTGGAATTCAATTAATGGTGATTGAGCGACGAGTGGCAAGTAATCGAGAGAGAGCGACAAGTTGAGAGCCCTATAACTTCTGAGATTTTGGGTAACAACTCCTCTACCATGGCTTCATCCTTTTCTCCTACCTAATCCCGCACCCCTCTTACCCCTTTACCTAGCCTCGTTCCTTCTTCGACCCTCGAAATCTTTAACCATTCCTATGATCGCATCACCAACATAATCTCCATCATCTCCACCTCTTTGCAACCGAACCTTATCCCCACCCCTAACCAAACCTCCTCAGTGACAAAGCGCCCTATGGTGGTAGGCATCTCTGCTAGCCAATAGGTGACTACCCTTGATCGTGCCCACACGAACTTTGAGATCAAATCTTCAGAGAATATTAGAACTTGGAAGTCTGTTGTATCTAATGGAATAGCGGGCTCCATAGTAGATGAAGTGTTATCGTATTATCCCTCATAGGTCAAGGAGGACCAGATTTTCATCATTCCTCCTCCAGAGCTAGCTAAGAAGGAAGCAACATAATTCAGGTTAGCATTGAATGGTTTCTTTATAGGAAAACGTCCTATGTATCATGTGGTTCAAAGAATACTCGCAAAAACATAGGTTAAGTTGGTCTCAAGGAAACATTAATCACGAGTTCAATAAATTTTCTTTTCAAGTTTGATTCGGAGGAAGGGTTGAAAATGGTGTTGGAAAGGGGTCTTTGGCATATCCAAGAAAAGCCCTTATTTTTGAGAAAGTGGAGCCTGAATGGGGGGAATAAGAAGAAGTTAGGCTTGCCCCGGTATGGGCTAAGTTTCATAACAACCAGACGAATATTGGACCACGAAAGGGTTGGGAAGAATAGCAAGTAAAGTGGGTCATCCCCTCTTAATGGATACTTAGACTCAAAGATGGCTCGGATAGTATATGCTAGAATATGTGTGAAGTTAGAGTTAGAGAGCAATTGGCCATATTCTTTCAAATTGGCTACTTATAATGAGGAACGGACAATAATCTTCAAGGAAATCCAGATTGAGTACAAATGGAGACCTGAACATGGGCACCTATAGGGAGGGTGTTTGAGACTGGACTACAACAAGAATTGGAGAAAGGACAAGAGCAACCATAGAATAGTTCAACTCAATAAGAACTTACATAGGGTTAAACCCAGACAAGACTGTTCCAAGTCAGCAAACTATTAACACTTCAGAGGTACAAGTTGAGCAATGTAAAAGCTCAAGACCTGAACAGATGCTGGCAATTATAGAGATGACTTAACCAGTTGATAAAGAAGTAAATACTACTGGTAGCTTGCCTTCACCTATAAAGGAACATCAGCAGTAAGAAGAACAAAGTGGAAACCTCGAGGATACCATCTACCCTGCTGAGCACCAAGTAAGTTCAATTCTTGCCTCTCCTATTTCGGATTTGGTTCCTCATAGTCCTGGTATTATGGGAGGGGCAGAGGGGGATTTAACAGTTAGGAAAACTAGGAAATCTAGGAGGAAATAGAAGTAGGATATGTTTACGGATTGGTTACATGGATTTCATTTTTTGGAATGTGAGGGGTTTAAATAACCCTCAAAAACAGTAAGCAGTTTAAGCTTGCATTAAGAAATTATCTATTTATTTTATTTGTTCGTTAGAATCTAGGATTAGATTTCCTTCTTTTTTGAATATGTTTGCTCCATTTTGTTACCTAGCTGGCATTCCTTCAGTAATGTAGACCAAGCCTCAAATGCCAGGATTGTGTTAATGTCGAATCCTGGTTGTTTTGATTGCTCCTTTCTTAGGGTAACTGATCAGCTAATTCATTTAGGGGTCTCCTGTAGGAACTGTCCTTCTTCCTTCTTAGTAACATGTGTTTATGGATCCAATAACCTCAATCATAGGAAGTATCTTTGGTCTGACCTATCAACTACTAACCTCTCTATAGCTAATCATCCTTGGATTATAGCAAGGGATTTTAATGCTATTTTGTATCCTCATAAGGTAGAACCTCTAAGCAATTCAACTGTGAATGGGATGAGTGACTCCTTGTATGATTTAAATACTAGTGGCCCTTGGTTTACTTGGAACAGTAAATAAGGTGGAGATGGCTGTATTGCTAGAAAGTTAGATAGAGCCCTCATCAACTCGACTTGGAGCTCTAGGTTTCCCAATTCCTATAGTGTCCTTCTTAATCCAAACATTTCTGACCATTCCCAATAGTGGTTAAATTTTTAGCAACCTTGAAGAAAAGATCATCTCCTTTCAGGTTCTTAAATTTTTTAGCCTCTTAACCTAATTTCCTTCATATAATAGAGGAGACTTGGGCCTCCCAAGTTCAGGGTACTCCCATGTTTATGGTTGTGTCGAAGTTCAGGCTAGTTAAACAAGCTCTCAAATCCCTAAATACTGGCCAGATAGGTAATTTGCAAGTTAGAGTAAAGAACTACCAAGTTAATATGAATAACATTCAGGATTAAAGGAGGCTTTTCCCTCAATCTCCTATTCTGCTTGAAAAGGAATCTGAGGCTATATAGGAGTTAATTAGAGCCCTAGAGGATCAAGAATCTTTCTATAAACAGTCTTCTAGGATCAAATGGCTCAGAGAAGGGGATAGGAATACAAAATTTTTTCACAACTCAATCCTTGCTAACAGAAACCGAAACAACATCCATTCCTTAGTAGTGGAAAATGGGCACAGTATTGTTAGCATAGAAGAAATCTAAGATCAATCCCTTAAATATTTTCAGGGGTCCATATAGGAAAAAATGTTTCTCCACTCTTCCAAAGAGTTTGTGAAAACTCTTTTCCCTCATTCCCAACTTGATAACCTTTCAGATTCTCTTATTATTGAAGTCTCAGCACAAGAGATTAAGGAGGCTTTCACTTCACTCAATCCAAATAAGGCTCCTAGTCTGGATGGGTTTAATGGGTTCTTCTTTAGACAAACATGGCATATTATTGGAGAGGAAGTTACCCATGCCATCCAGGATTTTTTCCAACATGGGAAATTACTCAAAGAACTCAACTTCACTTTTATTTCTCTCATTCCGAAAAGGGCTCACCCTTTAACAGTGTTAGATTATAGGCCTATCTCTTGTTGTAATATTCTCTACAAGGTGATTGAAAAAATCATAGCAAATAGGCTTAGGTGTTTATTCCTCATATTGTAAGTCCAAACCAAAGTGCTTTCTTAAAAAACCATCTTATATGGGATAACATTTTGTTAGCCCAAGAAATTTTCAAAAAATACGACCTTTCTAATGATCAGAAGAGATGTGCTTTTAAAGTGGACCTTCTAAAATCTTACGATTCTATCCAATGGGATTTCCTCCTAAATCCTCTAGTCACTATAGACTTTCCTTTAAGGTTTATCGAATGGATCAAAGAATGCATCTCTTCTCCTTCTTATTCAATTTCGATCAATAGACAATCTTCCAAATTTTTTTAAGGGAAGTCTGGGCTTAAGCAAGGAGATCCCTTATCTCCATATCTATTCATTATTTGTATGGAAGTGTTCACTAGGAGTTTGAATGTTTGTATAGCTCGTAGCCCTAAATTCAAATATCATTAGAGGTGCAAAACTCTTAAACTCACCCACATCTTGTTTGCTGATGACCTTTTGATGTTCTGCCATGTGGATCTGAGTTTAGTTCAAACTTTGCTTAATTGCTTGTCTACCTTCTCTAGTTTTTTCTAGCATGAACATGAACACTTCCAAAAGTCAGTTTTTCCTCTCCCCTGATATGGAGCAACTCTCCCATCAATTGGAAGTTACGTTTGGGCTTAAGAAAGGTTCTCTCCCTATTTGGTATGTTCCTCTGCTTATGGGTAAGTTATCTAGGAGGGATTGCTTACCTTTATTGGACAAAATCGATGCTAGGATTAATACTTGGACCCATAAATACCTTTCATATGCCAGTAGACTCTAATTAGTGATTTCAATCTTGTCTTCCTTTTAAGTGTATTGGAAGACCCATTTTATTCTGCCTACCTCCATCTTAAATGATTCAGAGTATAAAGTTAGGAATTTTCAGTGGGCTGGGAAGGTAGATTCTCACTTTCATGCTAAGGTTAAATGGAGTGACATCAATAGACCGAAAGGGGAGGGGGGTTAGGCATTAAGCTTTTGACTATATGGAATTATGTAATACTGGGGAAAGAGATCTAGTTTTTGTTTAATAATAAGGAAGCTTTGTGGGTTCAGTGGGTGCACTTTATAATTTTGAGAAGGAAAAATTTTTGGAGTACTCAACCAACCACTAATAGTTCATGGAGTTGGAGAAAACTCTTATTCGTGAGGGATAAATTGGGGAACCATTTCAGATTTAGGATAGGGAATGGAACTACTACTCTTTTTTAGCAGGATCCTTAGCATCCTAGAGGAATTTTGAAGTTCTTATTTTCTTCGTGGGAGATCAATGGATCGAGGCTCTCATTGATAGCGAGAGTATCAGAAATTATTAGTAATAATGAGTGGAGATGGCCAAAGATAAATATGGAGATCCTTGGAAACCTAGAGCCCCTACAGTACCAACTAAATAGTTCTATTCCAGACTATTTGGAGTGGTTAGCTAGCCCTTCAAAACAGTACACCATTAGTTCAGCCTATAATGTCTTAAGACCACCACTTTAGACAGTCCTTTCGTATAAACTGGTTTGGTCAAAAAGCAACAACCCTAGGTGTTCCTTCATACTATGGCTGGTTTTTCTAAACAAGTTGCAAACACGGGACAAACTACTCTACCTTTATACTCCCAACTTCTGCTTTTTATGTATCTCGGACAATGAGACCATTAAACGTTTATTTTTTTAATGTCCCCTCTCAAAAATAGAGTGGGAACATTGCCTCATCCACTTTCATATACCCCTTCCCAACAACATACCCCCTCAATCCATCCCTATATGGTTTAAACAATCCTTAAAAACCATTGACATTAACCTTTTTCCTATCCTTCTTTCTACTACTGTCTATAATATTTAGAAGGAGCAAAATAACTGAGCATTCAAAGATGAAGCCAAGGATGTGGGGAGCATATACTCCCAAATAATCTTCCAAGTTATGGAGAATCTTAGCTCAAACACAGTGAGGAGGTAACAGTTACAAATTCGGTATTGGTCACTTAATCCTTTTATGCAGGTTTTGATAGTTCAAAGAGTTAAAATCTACGAAGATCCAACTTTCTCAAGTTTTCAAAGGCAAAAGCGATACCATTTCTCTTCAGCATCTGAGGAATATTTGGTTTGGGTAAGAACTCTGATAAAGAATGAAGGCATACCCAACCTTGGAACAAGCACTTAAAGCCAAGACGAAGGCAAGCACATGATGGTGGATATCAACAGCTCCACCCAAGAAAAGGTGTTTCGACTTTCTGAACAATTTCGAGAGCAACACTAACTATTTTTTGCATTACTATGTATGCTTGCAAGAGTATGATTTCAATTTAGGTGGTATATATTTGTTTTGGGTAGTTTTGGTGGGAATTTTGTATCTTTTCTTGTAGATTTCCTTATGTCCTTTGAAGAGGCTGCTCATATTGTGATAGATAGCGAATTTACCTATAGGGCCCTCTTGTGAGTTGTAAATAACCTTTTTTCTTTTTATTTAATTTTACTGATTTATCAAAAAATTTGAAAAAAGAAGAAAAAATGTGTTGGTTAAACAAATTGTTATTCCACTGACCTTTGGGTTATGAATAGAGCTAGTAGCCAGTTGAAAATGTGATAATAACTGAGTAACCATATCAACATGCATCACAAATGTATGCCTTCGCGTAAAAGACTATAATGATATTTCAACCAAGTTGTTTAATAAATGACTTAGTTGAGTAACCAGATCGACATTCATCACAAATGTTTGCCTCTAAGTAAAAGACTAAGTTTGGGTTTTAATAATTAAAAAATGTGTGTTTAAATAAAAACCTACCAAACTTGTGATGAGATTAAATTTTCATGGAATATACTTAGGAATAATTACAAAGTCTAAGGGACTGAAAAATTATTAATGTGTGTGTATAATTAAAAGGGTAAATAAGTTAACATTTAAGTCTTGATTTAGTTGTATATTTAGCTCAAAGCCCCTAGACACATTTTTTGCATGTTAATGATTTGACATAATTTGAATGATTGTGTCCAAGATTAAAATTATTTCCGGAAGGTTAGAGCCATTGTCCCATTATTGCATTGCATGTTTTGTGATGTTATGAGTTTATGTTTTGTTTGCTTGGGACCAAACAAATGTTTAAGTGTGGGGATGTTGATAGTTGTGTTTTACATGACGTTTTAGGGTTTAATTTGTTATACATTTAGTGTTAAATTGAGTGTTGAGTATGCATTTAGGCTTTAATTAGGTTAGTTTTGTGTTTAAGTGTTTTTTATGGGTTAGTTGGAATCTTTAAGCTTATATTGTATATTTTTGAGGTACCTTGATATGTATACTAGTGTTGCAGGGTAAACAAGGAAGAATGGTGAAGATTTGAACAGTTTCGGACCAAAAAAAATAGGACACGATCATGCATATTGACCACAATCGTGACAGGGAAAGAAGAGTAAGAAGTAGCCAAGCCACAATCGCACACATTGGGCCACTATTGTGACAGAGAGCATCAAGTCAGGCCACGATCATGACATGTAGAGCCACGATCGTGCCCTGGATCGGGCTAACAAGAAAACTCAAAATTTGAGTGATATTTTCGACAGTTTCAACCCTAAGTTTGACCTAGGGCTTCTACAGAATAAATAGAACATTACATGGTAGCCACCATCAGTCTTTGGAGGGCCTAGAAGTCTTGTGAAAAGTGATATTCCATCAATTCTGAGAGGAAACCACGAGAGAGATCAAGAGATCGAGAAAGGAGATAAAGGAAGAGAGACACGGAGACAAGCTATACGCGAAGTACTCCCCATAATAGGTGGTTTCTTTTTGTCACCGTCTCGAGATTTCATTCCTGAAATTATTTCCATTTATTTCAATTTTATTTATATATAGAATTGAAATAATTGTTGAGATTAGTTGTGTTGAATGTTGAGTTAAGTTTATACTCACCTTTGGATATTGATTCTTGAGATTAATGGAATTCAATTGATTGTATTTTTACTGATTTGAATGTGATTACAATTTTGTTCTTAATAATTCGGCAATAAACTGAGAGGGTAAGCCAAATAGAAATCATCGATTTGGGCTAACGAGAGTTAGGATAATCGATAGGTAGAGAATTGGATCAAACCGGTAGAGTCGTGTAACGAGAGATCGAGCATAGATTCCTGATAGGTTAATAGATAGTTTAGAACTAATTTAGGTTTTGGACTAATTACGGATCGAGAGATCGCAATTCCTATAATTTGAATTAGGAATTATCAATTAGGGTTAAGAATTATAACTCGAGAGAGAGCAATTCACCGTAGCACTGTCTAGACCCGTTAATTCAGTGTTTACATAATTGGTTAGGTTTCCATTAATTTTAAATTAAAATCCCCTTTTTCTTCTTTGGTAATTTCTAGGTTAATTTCAGGTTAGTTGTGAGTTTGCTATTTTGTTTACTCTTTGGCACTTTAAATTCTTATATTTGATTATTGATTGATTTAATTTCTGCATTAGTTATTTGATTATAATTATTTTAGTTTAGGACAATCTTAGATTTTAGGACTAGTTTCCCTTCCTTGTGGGATCGACACCTTAGGTACTACACGAACAACCCCTGCGCTTGTGACAATTACCAAGGTTATAAATAGTAAAACTTAGCGCTTATAACCTTGAACGAATAGCTAACATGTATATTGATATGAAATGGTTAGTTATGTTATTTGATTATTTTGGTGTCAGGTTTCATAAGCCTCCACATGTCTCCTATGACATGTTGGTGTCATTTCTTATCTTCAAATCAATTTGTTCTAGTATGGTGAATTATTTTTCTTCATCTTTATAATTTGTATTAGATTGTTCATATCTTATGCGACTCTTAAAGTAAAAGACACCTTATAAGATTTTCATTATAAATATAGTAAAAAAATTATAAAGTAGGAAATATCTATCTCACTCATAACTTATTTTTATTTAACGAATTTTTTTAGATTGGTTCTTATTTTGATAACCATATAGATAATATTGATAAAGAGTATTAATGGGAAAATTTTATTGGTAAATTATTTATCCTTATCATTATTCTAACATAGTTTCTCATTATGAGTGTACATTACTATGAAGGAATTGCACCATTTTTCTTATGTGTGAGAGAGGTTGCGCCATTTACTTTCACTTAAAGAAGCAACATCATATATTTATACAGGTAGAATGTGATTTAACTATTGAACCAACAACAATAATTTTTCACCTGGAGAAATAATATCATACATTTATTTTTGCATTATGTATTATTCAATGTTAGTCTTTCTAATATTTAATAATGATTTGCTTTATATATGAATGCATTACACTTTTTTTAAAATATTGTTGCATTAAATGTTATATTTTATACTTGTTGAATTTTATGATTGTGATTGTTTCATTATATGTTTTTCTATTACCAACTTCAATTTGTTCCCGTTTATGTTCTTCATTATTAATGCTTTCAAGTTATTCGCTTTATATTTTGTTGCATTATATGTTATTGCATTACACTCTTTGTTTATATGTTGTTCCATTATATGTTGTTTATTACATTTCACTCTTTCAACGCTTTATAATTATTATAAACATGATAAAAGTGCTCATATGGAGGTATAAGGCTTTTTTATAATGAAATTTTCTAATTAGAATCTAATTAGACTTATATTGATAAGGAAACAAGAATATTTAAAAAAACTTAACCTTAATTATGTTAGTTATAGAAAAATATCATAGATGAGAAAGGATTTAAGATACTTTCAAGTTGATGAGGTATATTAAAAGGTATCATCTTTTAAATTTAATGAGTTATTGAGACTTGCATAATCAAATGAAAGTTATATTTGTTCATCAAATTGATAATTCATAGATTGGTTAATATATATGTTATATATACATGAGATACACCTAGTCTGGTACTTACCTTATTACTTATAACTAGAGTGGATTATCAAGGAGTAAAAGAGACGTCCTGATAGTATTTACAAAGGAGATTAATATGATAGAGATAGTCATGGAGGAGAAGAAAGTAGTGATATTGAGGTATATGCAGTTAATGATATTATTCTTGAAGATGCAAAAGTAGAAACTATTGAATATATTGATGACCATGTACAAGTTAAATTCCATGTAGACATTTTAGATGACATCAACTAGTTGAATGGATTCAATTAATTGTGAAATTTTGACACGTAGTGATGAAAATCTAATTGAAGAGGATTTAGGTGAAGCTTTGCAAAGACCAAGTACAAGTATTCTGCATGAACCAATTGTCATGAATAGATAAAAACTGATTAGATAATTAAACAAACTAATAAATCTCCTCCTTAAATTTTGATTACTCCAAAAGGTTTTTAATAGACATTTAACTCAGAATGGCAAGCCACACTTTAGGCACTCGAACTTAATGTTTTATTAGTTGATGAATGAGATTCCATAGCTTTGGGGACAAACATTCATTTAATTGGCTTTCATTAAATAAAAAGTTATTGTGCTTTACTTAACACTACTTACTTAAGGATGGCACTGTGATGGCCTGTGGGCCAAATTTAGTGTTTTTAGAGATTCAATTATTCTAAGCAAAATGACATCATCTTGTTTACAAGAGTTGGACCTTGGGTCAATTAAAAAATGTGTTTTTTACACTTTTAACTTTTAAAAAATTATTTTTAAAAAAATTGGCAAGGTTGGCCTTTGCCAATTTTATACTTAAATGCGTCACCCTCAAGTATATGACGTTGTCATAGTATATGGTGGACACACCAAGATCATCTCACAAGGAAGTTGTTTGTTCCAATAACTTGATTAAAAAAATAAATTAAAGAGTTGACTTTGAGAAGGTATAGAGGTTGTGAAATTATGAAATTAAACAAAAAAATGAGTTATACAGAATTGATATAAGCCTTTCAAAGATAACCTAGGGTACGATCCCAAGTCAAGACTAAATTCTTAAAGTTCTTATTAATATAATCTACAACTTTATTCTCTCTTCGATCAAATTAGCAACTATCAATTTAATAGATCTCATATTCATAAACTAACAATCACGAACCGTTCGAAGTTATGAATTAAGCAATCCCTAAAACTTATATTTCTTATTCATTCTTAGGTTATTGATTGTTTAGTTCTAATATAAAGTTTCATCTTTGATTCTTCACTCAATATCTTGAGATTAATAGGTGGACAATCTATTAAAATAACATTCAATACAACATAATCAACCTAGGTAAGATATATATTATTGTGAATTATCGAATCAAGGCATTTAATTAAATCTAGAAGCAAACCCTAGGTAAGAATAATTGAACTCATCATCAAAATAAAATAAAATACTCCTATCAATTGAATTCAAACCAGAAAATGACATTGTATCAAGAAGAAATTGAAACAAGAAAAATATGAAATCAAACCAAAACAATAGAGAACAAAAAAACCTTAAATGATGATTGGGAGTGAAACTCTCCTTCGCTTTCTCCAGCTCCCAATCAATGTTTATGACAAGATAAATTAATTCTCCCTAAGCTTTTCACAAATTTTAGTGTTTTAAAGAAAAATTAAATTATAAAGAACAAAGAAACCTCTCCTCTCCCGTGCGTCCCCACGTCTGCTCTCCTAAACTATGTTTGGCACTCTGTTTCCATCCTGATAATTCTCTCCTATTTTCACCTTGATCACTTCATATTTACGTCATAACATCTTCACAAAAATATTCTCTTCCTCTCTTAACTTTCCAACGGATCCTCTTTTGCTAAAAACAAAGCCCTGTAGCTAAAGTTATGGATCAAAAACTAAGGGAAGGTTGGACTGGGCTAGGATTCATTTTGTATCTAATTCTCAGCCTTTTCAACCCTCAAAACAAAACTTTTGGGCATAAATTTTTACATAGGAATTATGGCCTTGGATGTTATCTTGAAATTTAGCTTTTGAATCACCTCATTTGGATCTTATAAGACTCAGATATGTCCATGTAAAACCTAAATGGTCAGGCTACCAATTCTGTAAAAATAAGTTTTACTTTAAACAAACGATTGGTAGTCCAAACGAATTCACACAACTACAAATCTAGGCTTCCTTAAAATCTATATATTTTCTCTAAATATTCTCTAACGACCATGTTCATATTTGGACTATCCATCTATATTAAAAACCATGGATGGACAAAATGCTAAGTTTGTCGACATGGCCATATTTCCACATTTTGTCTTTGTTTGTCATCTATTCTTTCAGTTACATTCTGCAAGAAGAAGGCACAACCAAGTTTAGTCTAATTGACCCTATTCTTTGTATATCTTTGATCCATTTAAGAGCTTCTTTTAAAATCTTTAAACCTTATCCTAATCATAAAAATCTAACAACAATCTTGAACAAATAAATTAGAAAAGTCTAAAAATTGGACAAAAACTATCTGAAATCTAACATAAAATGCATTATAACAACTACCCCATACTTAATGCTTAGTTTGTCCCTAAACAAAGTTAAAGGAGAACAAAAAAATAATTTTTTATCAATTTCAAAAATTATCAAATAAAATTAAGACAAAACTTTCAATAATTTCCATAATTATTCTCAAATCAAACAAAACTTATACTAATGCAATCTAGTAGCCCTTCCATGCATACCCAAAAATGTCACTGCCTCATAACATCTCTCAAGTGCTTAATCATGGAAAATTTTACACTATTTTTATAAAAAAAAATGAATAAAGCATTATATAGATGAAACTATTATCATATTACAATGAGTTCTAGGCTGGACATCATTTCTCTTAAGGAAAATTAGTTGCACAAAGCAAATATAGAAAAATAACCTTAGCATGAAAATGCACAAATTACAAGCCCCATATGTTCATATCCATAGTCAAAAGCTCTTATAACTATTTAGCATAAATGCAAGATCTGATACTATTGGTAACTCTATAAGCCAATTGGTATTTCTCTATCTTCTTATCAGTAAATCATCTATTGTTTCACTCTTTCCATATGATATAAATGGCAACAGTAAATGATGCTTTGAAGAGAGAAGAAATCGATTCCCTCCTTACTGATTTATCAATGATCCAATATAATATTTTCTCCCAATTATAACGACAAAAATTACAAGGTAACATATGCAAGATTCTTCTCTAGATAACCTTAGTATAGGAACATTGGAAGAATAAATAATCCTTATCCTTAGTAGCTATAACACCCAAATAAATAAGTTGTATCCATATTTTCATACCATTGGCTCTTGGTCTGAAGTCTATTGATGATTGCCAACCAAGAGATGAATGAAGCTCTTGGACACACTACCTTACCCCAAAGGAGGTCAAACCATGGCACTTTAGGCAACATATCAGTAAATAGTTGGTAGCAAAAGTGACTAGAAAAAGTACCATCCTAATTTAGAGACCAAGAAATGAAATTATCATTATGAAGATCATTTAGTTGTGGAAGGTGATCCAATATGTTGTGGAATCTTCTAAAATCCCTATACCATTCACCATTCAAAATCAAAGATGAAACTCAAGAATTCAAAGGCAATATGTTCTGTAATTGTTGAAAATCTGGTTGGTAAGCTAAAAGGCTTATATTAAGCCATTTTTTATATCAAATCCAAGTTCTATCCCTATTACCAACCTTATGTTGCATGCAAGGATAAATAAGTGCTCTCAACCTCATCATTTGCTTAAAAATAGGAGACCTAGTTAGAGAGCAATCGAGTTGCCAGAAATTTGTATATTTCAGATAGTGTTCATGTACCCATTTGATCCATAGTGTATTTTGATCAATGTACAGTCTTCGTAACCTCTTACACATCAGAATCTTTTGTATTATAGAGATAAGAATGATACCAAGCCCTCCCTTCCTCTTTGACATAGTGACATCACTCCATTTAATTGTAGCCTTCTTAGAGCTATCAATAGAACCAGATAATAGGAATGCCTTCATAATTTTATCCATCTCCTTGATCTCCTTGCGAAGAAGAGTTATGTGTGTTATCTAATCGATATGTAAACTACTAAGAACTGAAATAATGAGAGTTAATCTACCAGCATAAGATAAGAATATGTTTTTCCATGTCAAAATTCTGGACTACAATTATTCAATGATGGGTAGTCTTGATTAATATTGATTGGGAAATCCTAGGCCAAGGTGAAATGACATTTTATAAATAGTTTACAAATGTCATTAATTGAATTTATAGCTAATGGTGGATAATTAATCTAAATGGAA
This sequence comes from Erythroxylum suave, assembly GCA_027563595.1. NCBI lineage: Eukaryota > Viridiplantae > Streptophyta > Magnoliopsida > Malpighiales > Erythroxylaceae > Erythroxylum > Erythroxylum suave. The sequence continues at coordinate 5,834 of JAOSBN010157194.1, read as the reverse complement.
TCAAAATAGAGTCGACATTAATTCCATGCTCTATGTCTAATCAGAACATTACATGTTGAAATGATTGAATTATACAAAAAAATCGTACACATAAAATTTAGTTAAAACCACTTTGACATTCCTAAATATTTAGGTAGTCATAACGCATTGCTAGACGTTAATCTTGATATATGAATATAAATTGTTTAATTGGTAAATTAAAGATAAATTAAAAAGAGTTTTAATTTATCTAATTCTAATTATAAATTAGAATTATAATTTGTAATCATTTCCAACATATTAGGAACCTAATAGGTCTCAGATATAGAATGAGTTAAAGAGAGAAAAGTTAATTTAACCAAGTTGGACTTGATTGTAAAGTTTGAGAAACTTTATGATTAAATATAAAATGTTTAATAAAGAAGGATCGATATGAGATATTGAATCTTATTTGGGAAAATTTGTATTTAATTAAAATTATTTTTAATTCTGATTAAATTTTAATTGAAATTAGAATTTAACTTCAATTAAATTACTAAAACATCCAAAGCTTATTATAAATAGGCTTAAACTCTATAGAGCTAATGCTTTTTGCTTAACCATCTCTGAAAGAGTAATAGAGTTCTCTCAACCTATTTTGTGGATACCTTTAGAGGTCAGACACTTGTGCAGCTACGGTGATTGAGACAAATTGATTTTGAAAATAGTTTGAGGGATACAATAAGAAAAGGATCAAACTTCATAATAAGGTACGAATTTAGGTTCATACTTTACTATATTATGTGTTAATAATTTTATAGAATTAAAGAGATCTTGGTTTTTGAGAAATCAAAGTTTAAGAAAAAGTTTCATAATTATTTCGTTGTAATCAAGATCAAAACCTGACCCAGTTTCCTAATAAGAACACCTTGGGGTGTCCACCATATACTACAACAACCTAGTATGGTTGTGAGTGACGTGTTTAGGTAGTGTTAAGTATAGCACAACAAGCTTTTGACATCGTTGCTGAGGAAGACTATTACTAGTAATAAATTGATTTTTTTCTTATTTCTTCTTGAATTACTTTTAGGGGTTTTATGCAAGGGCACAAGTCCCTAGGAAATGAACTCATTCCTTACATCGATAACATTTATAGACTACCAAGAGTAGAGGAAAGAAATCAATAAGGATTAGAAGAGGACTTAAACTTAGAATTGAAAGAAGAGTTATTTAAAGAAGAAATAGGGGGAGTATCCATGGTTGACAAAGCAACACAACCTATAAAGGAATATGCTCGGCTAATCATTGGGATAACCAATTCTTGCATATGCTTGAGTAATGCAGCGAGAAACTATGAGCTAAAGAATACTCACTACAACATGTCACTATCTTTTCGCAGAGTACCAAATGAAGATCCTCTTAACTTCATTCATTATTTTTACTCCACGCTCCATACATTTCTATAGAGAGGGTTTTCAGATGATGAGCTGAAGATGAGGTGCCTCCCTTACACCTTAAAACTCCACACTCCAGGAGTACAACTTTACTGTAGGTAATGAGAATAAAGAGAAAGATCCTAAGACTATTGAGATAGAAGAAGAGGTTAAAGGAGAAGCTAATCAACTGAAATCGGTAGAATTAAAAAAGCTCCCAAAACACTTGAAATATGTTTTCCTTGGGGAGAACAACACATACCTAATGATTATTTTTGCTTCTTTTAGTAGTGAGGAGGAAGAGAAAGTTGTGTGGGAACTGAAAAGGCTTAAGAAAGCCATTGGTTGGGGGTTGAGCGATATAAAGGGCATTAGTCTATCCATTTGCATGCATAGAATAATCTTAAAAGAGGGGGCTCGATATGTGCTTAATTGTTGATACATTTAATCCATTACACTTAGTGGTTAATGCCTCAAAATGCTTAAGACACTTACTTTAGTTCATGTTTGATTTTAGGTACAATTTGAAAGCATTATAGCTAAAGTGAGCCAAAAGAATTCTCATTGAGCCATCTTCTTAAGATTCATGCTTCGTTGTCTTCATAGAGAAGACAAAGAAGAAGATTAAAAGAAGAGAAGACAAGGAAAAAAAGCAATAAAAATAAAGAACATAGTTGGAGACTTATGGCTATACAATTAACTTGTCATGGCTATGAGCATTAATATAGGGCCATGAATGCTAAACCAGTAAGAGAGCCCCAAAAGAGACTCAACCCAAGCAAGAGTGAGGTAGTTAAGAACGAGGTTTTTAAGCTCCTTGATCAGGGGGTGATCTACCCTATAGTAGATAGTGAGTGGGTTAGTTGTATGCATGTGGTACCTAAGAAAATCGGCATAACTTTAATTCAAAATGAGAAAGGTAAGTTGGTATTGACACACACTCAGACAGGCTGGGGAATGACTATTGACTATTGGAAGTTCAAAAATGTAACCAAGAAAGATTATTTTCCTTTACCGTTTATTAACCAAATGCTAGATAGATAATCTAGCCATGCTTTCTATTGTTTTCTTAATGGCCTTTTAGGTTATTATCAAGTTCCTATAGCACCGGAGTATCAACCAAAGATAACCTTTACATGTCCACTGGGGACATTTGTTTTCTAGACAATGCCATTTAGGCTTTGCCGTGCACCTGGTATGTTTCAGAGATGTATTTTATCCATTTCTTTAGACATGGTCAACAAATTCATTAAGGTATTTATAGATGATTTCTCTGTTTTTGGTAATTCTTTAGATGATTTTTTGCATAAATTAACTCTTAACATTAAGTTAAGTAAAGAGTCATTTTATTGTAGATCATGACAATGATTTGGGACATGTAGTATCATATAAGGGAATAGAGGTGGATAAAGCCAAACTTGATTTAATTGCTAGTTTGCCACCTCTAACATTGGTTAAGGGTATCAGAATTTTTTCAAGGCATGCTGAATTCTATAGGAGGTTTATAAAATATTTTTAAAAAATCTCTCATCCTTTATGTAATTTGCTTGGTAAAGATGTCCCATTCGTGCTTGATGATGAGTATTCAATATTTAAAAGAAAAGCTAACTTCTGCCCCTATAATTGTTGTATCCGATTGGATTTTTCCCTTTGAGATTATTTATGATGCTTCAAACTATGCCATTAGACCCATTCTTGGCAGTTGAATTAACAAAATCTTATGTGTGATTTACTATGTGAGTATGCCTTTGAATGATGTGCAAGTGAATTATAGATCCACTGAGAAAAAATGTTGGTTGTGGTTTTTGCACTTGATAAATTCAAATTATATTTGACAAGTTTTGAGGTCATTGTGTTTTCGGATCATACTACTTTAAAATATCTATTGAACAAAGCATAATTCAAACCTAGACTCATTAGGTGGGTTTTATTATTGCAAGAGTTTGATGTGAAAATTGGGGACAAAAAATGTAGTGAGAATTTAGCAGCTGATCACCTTTCTAAGTGACACCCTAATGATGATAAACCACACATTTTGCCTCAAAATGCTTTTGAATGATTTCCTGAAGGAGATTTATTTGTGATTTTACAAGTCCTACGGTATGTCAATATTGCTAACTATCTTGCTTGTGGTATCTTAAGAACTAATAGAAAATTTTAGAAAAAGAAAAGATTTTTACCTTCTTGAAAGTACTATTTTTGGAATGAGCCTTATTTGTTCAAGATTTTCAAGGATGAAATCATTCATAGATGTGTGCCAGAAGAGGAACAATTGTAAATGCTGCAATTTTGCCACAACATGTATTATGGAGGACATTTTGGAGGCAAAAAACCACTGTTAAGAAGGTTCTTCAAAGTGGTTTGTGTTGACCTTCCCTTTTTAGTGATGCTCATAATTATTGCACGAGATATGATAGATGCCAAAGGGTAGGAAATATAAGCAAAAGAAATGAAATGCCTCTTACTAACTTTGTTGTGGTAGAGATTTTTTATTTTTAGGGTATTGATTTCATTAGGCTTTTTCCAAAATCTTTCAGCTTTGAATATGTACTGCTAGTTGTTGATTATGTGTCCATGTGGTTGGAAGCCATCCCCATTAGGAGAAATAATGCTAACATTGTTTTGAAGTTTATGAAGGAATATAATCTGAGCAAATAAGGGACACCTAAGGCCATTATAAGTGATAGAGGAAGACATTTTTTCAATAAATTGTTTAAAAAATTAATCAACAAGTTAGGAATCTGACATAAGGTGGCAACCCTATATCATCCCTAAACCTCTGGACAAGCTGAAATCTCCAACAAACAGACCAAAGGAATCTTGGAAAAGAAGGAGGGAATGTCAAGGAATGATTAGGAAGTCCATCTTTATAAGGCACTTTAGGCCTATTGAACGACTTTCCAAAACTCCTATTGGGATGAGCGTATATCGGTTAATGTTCAGGAAGGTATGCCAGTTACCAGTAGAATTAGAGCAGAAAGCTTATTGGGCAATCACAATTACAAATATGAGTTTAGATGAAGCAAAGGGACAAAGAATGTTGCAAATTTCAGAGCTTGATGAGCTCCAAAATGAAGCTTATGAAAGTTCAAAGATTTAAAAAATTAAAACTAAGGCTATTCATGACAGAATGATCTTTTAAAGAACCTTTGAACTTGGAATGAAAGTCTTGTTATTCAATTCAAAGATGAGGTTATTACCTAGGAAATTGAAGTTTCGGTGGAGGGACAGTTTCAAGTCATCTAAGTCTTTCCATATTGAGTGGTGGAGCTCTTGAACTTGAATACAAATGAAACATTCAAGGTTAATCCCCAAAAAGTGAAACCTTACTTGGAAGAATTTCGAGGATATAGATTCATTGAAAGTTTCTCATTTCTAATGCTTGATGAAACCAAGTCTAGCTAATATAATGTTAAAAAAGCACTTAAAGGGACGTAACCTATTGGTTTGCAATTCTTTTGATTATTTTTTTGAACAATTTTAATTTTAGTTTCATTTTTTTGTTTAATAAATTTTTGAGTAAATTTGATTTAGAACAGGCGATTTGATTTGTTAATTGTTTTTGATGAGATGTAGGCATAGTTAAAGGAAGAGGGGTTTTTATTGTATTTGGCAGACACAAACACAAGGAGTTGCCTTGATTGTGCCTTAATGCAGATTGACCATGCACCTGCCCACTTTGGTATTGCTTCATCAATTCCTTTAACCAAACACAAGATCAAAGCCTGTAAACTTGGCCTTACCCCACTCTATTATTGCCATTTGCCTCACAAAAAACACTACGTTGCTTTGCCTTACCTTTATGTGTTTATGGCAAGACAATTGGAACTAAAGCATTATATCAAATTATGAAACTATAGAAATTAGGTTATGCTCAACTCTTATTAGTTCCTTTTTTATCTATGCATGATCATTGAGGACAATGTGATTTAAAAGTGTGGGTATGGGTTTTGTTTTTAACTTGTTTTGTTTACTATTTTGTTTAGCGCTTACTAGGTTTTGTTTTCATATTTTGTTTTCTTGTTTTTCAAATTGTTTAATGTTCAGATCACTTAATGCTTTAATTTTTTTAATCAGATTCTTGATAGATGGCCTTAAAAATTTTTGAAGCAAGAGTTTGAGAATTGAATGGAATGATTACTAATTGTCAATTTGGATGGTCATTGTTTTGCATTACCTTAAATAATTGGTGAGAATTTAAGCCTTTAAGATTGAATTTCAAATGGTTATTCTTCTGAGTGAACGTTCTTGATAGTTATATTACTAGAAATTGCTTAGGTTTGCATTTCAAGATCACATGAAAATTATGATTGAGCATCAAAATGATTAAGGCAACTAGGTTTAACCACTTAACTTAAAGGACAAGGGGAAAAGGCTCAAAATTGGCTCTATAAAGATGCATAAAAGGTCGACCTTTTATGCATCTTTATAGAGCCAATTTTG